>JAHLSL010000046.1:3191743-3215459 GCA_025920805.1 Petroica traversi
TTCCTTCCTTCCTTCCTTCCTTCCTTCCTTCCTTCCTTCCTTCCTTCCTTCCTTCCTTCCTTCTCTCCTGATAATGAACTGATAAACATTTGTTTATCTACAAGATATGATTTCTGTATGTGCAGGTCATGATTTACTTCCCCAAGAAGAAAAGGAAAAATCCCAAACCCACAAGCCATGCCACAGTCTCATTAAATATATAAAAAAATAACAACTTTCATTGTGGCTAACATCCTACTTCCACTATTACTGCCTTCTATTTCAGGGCATTCAAACCTGTTTTCTATAGAAATACCCTGAGTAATATGTGGTCCCTGATTGACTACATGGGTAGAATTCAATCACGATCTTCTACGGACATGGGGAACTACCAGGGTACAACTCGAGATTTTATGAATTGCAGAAAAACTACAAGATTGAATTATAACCCTTTTACTCAATCTGAGAATATATTTTGTTATTTATAGCATGTAGAAAATTCATATCGCTTTTTTGCAGGTGAAAAATGACAAATCAGAGCAACAAAATAGTCACTTCTAATTTCAAATGAAAAATCTGTGGAATAAGTACAGAAAGAAGGATTAATGTGCATATGATGCAGGATTATTGGGGTGTGATTGAGAGGGCCAAGGATGGTTTACAAGCAAATCAAAGGGAAAATTTAACTGGAAAAGGAGCACTTTCTGTGGAAGATATTAGATGACCAACTACTATAACTAGTCCTAAAACCATAGTAACAAAACCTAAACAGAAAGGCAGATTTCACCAATGGCTTCTCCCTCCCAAACCACCTCAGGTCGGTTTTACTTTCAAGTGTATTTTTTACATAGCTCTCAGTGGCAGTACCCTTCAATATCTCCTATACTAGTTGCTCTGGGAGTATTGTAAGCCTGGTTGTGCCAACAGGTCTGGCATTTCAAGGGAAAGCCAACAAAGCACTGGTCTGCCAGGCAGAAACTCTTACAGACTTCTGACAACGTGAAGTATTTTTTTTTCTTTGTTTCTTTCAGAGTGTTTTGATGGTGGGAAGAAAAAAAAGAAGTCAAATGGTCATTACTGATTATTACTGGTTGGTTGCAAACACTTTTACAGCCAGTGGTGATTTTCAGTTATTGATTCTCAGGCATGTGAAGCCTGATTCTTCAGTGGACCAATTTAAACTTGTCTGGGGTGGCTTTGCAATCTATTTACCTGATCCTGCTCTCCCACCATCTTTTCAATACTTTGAGCCTCATTTCCTATATAACAGTTAATAAAAACAAACTGGCAAGAAACCGTCTTTTCAAATTTATGAAACTGTTGTCTTGCTGTTATTTCACTTGTTTTTTCTTTTTTCTTCTTTTTTTTCCTTCCTTTTTGCCCCAGGTTTTGCCTGCCTGTCAAGGCCATTGAGTACAAACATTTTTGAATTTTAGAAACCTAAGTTCACACAGTAATTTGAAGAACAGTCCTACAATTTCCAGCTCCAGGGAGAAGTTATCTTGGAACACAACAGCAAAAAGAAACCCTCGGGTGAAAGAAGAAAACCTTGTCAAAATAAAATCACAGGTCATTGATTGAAAATGTAGATGTGATTATTTCTAATAAGCAATGAAGGAAGGCAATTAGAAGAAACTGTACATTTCTGGAGCCTAGCTGAGTAATTTTTAAGGTGACAAAGATTTATAGAAGATCCAGCTTAAATAATAAATTCAAGTATTATGGGGACCTATTCTTTATGTTATCCTTAAGGCATGTGCTTAATGTTGCATCACTGGGATTTAACTAGTGAGTAGAGCTGAAGGGCTCCCTGATGACTCTGTGTTTACTCCTTCCATGCCTCCCTGAACAACTGCATATTTCTGAGTGGGAGAGTTGCTCCCACAGAGAGCCCCACCAACCTTATTCGCAGGTGGTGCATTTATTGCTCTGATCAGGAAAGATGGAAAAACAAGTGTGGTCCAGTGTTTCCCTTGGCAGTGTCTTGTTGGGAATACTGATATTATTTATTCATAACCTGTCAGGCTAACATCAGTGCCCTTCTCAATCCTCGAAGTGGCTTCTCAGTCACTTCTGCCACAGAGTACTAGTCTCTTATGAATAAAATGGGCATGGCTAGTTGAACAGAAACTCAGCTGTTCATAGTATAATGGTTTCTCACTCTCCTATAATTCTCTGCTGGGGCTATAATCCCTATGAAAAATCCTGAGGACTCACACCTAGTTGGGAAAGATAGCCAGCATTAAAAACATTCAGGACTTATATATCACGTCTAGTACCTATGATTCTGCCTAATAGCAACAGCAAGCTAAGTGGACTTCAGGGAAGAGAGAGAGTTGCCCCATGCTGCTGCTCCTGGGTGAAGGGTAGATCCAGCCCCAGTCCTGCCCACCAGCTGTGGCACTGCTGGAAGTTGCCTGTGGGCATTGCTGGCAGCAGGCCCGAGTGCTGCAAGAGCCACCCGAAAGGCAAAAACATGAAAACACTTTTCCAGCTCTCTGTGCCATGGGTGCACAGAGCAAATGGGAGGTGTAGGAATATAAAATACTCCTATGTTTGCTGGTTTTCCAGAGGGTGGCATTCAGCGTTGTGGATGCCACTATTGCCATCACATCTTCTAAGACTGGAAAGTGAACACTTGCTGGTGCCCCAGGGCTTTCTGTAGCCTGCATGATATGTTCTCTGCATAATGCTGCCTCTGCTGCCTGAGGACATGGCACAGTGAGTGAAAGGGTTGGGTCCCTCCTCACACCCCAGGGGAAAGATGGGCAGCCCTGTGCATGACCAGAGTGCCAGCAGCTGGGACTCTCTGCTCCGGAGCTGTGGTGTGTGGGACTGTACCCGTCATGTCTTTAATTTTCTCCCAAGCCAGGCTGTGATGTTTAAGGATACCTGAATGAGGTAGGAAGTGTTAAGGCTCACCTTGTGTTTTCTGTACTCAGGAAAGCTAGAGTTGTTTTATCCCACATCCTCTCTGCCTTTGCTATATGCAGCTTTTCATCACCAGTCCCTGCTCTGCAGCAGGTAGTGATGAGGTGTTTCCCTGCCTGCAGGCAGTTCAGGATACATTTTCTCTGGCAGAAAGAAGAAAAAAATCACTTCCTGGCTGCTCTCTTCTGCTTCCCATTCACAACTTGTTGCCCTGGCAGTGGGGCTGGCCTGGGGAGCCATGCTGTAACCAAAATAACAATAACAATCCAGGTTAAAAAAAAATACCAACACATCTTTTCCAGGAGAAGGTAATTTTTGTTTTCAGTCTAAAACACGCATAGTCCCCACATTCATACTTGCCTCTTCAGGTAAGGGCTGGCAAGCAGGATGCAGAAATGAACAGTTGCACGTAGAGGGGAGCAGGAAAAATGTGACTTCACTGCCAAAGGAATCGTATCATGCATCAGGCTTGGCTACTGAAATTCGACAGAGCAAGTCCTCGCCAGGGCGCTCGCCAGGTCTGACTCAAGCGCAAACAAAGGCAGCAGCCCTGGCTCTCCCTGGTCTAGGCTCTATTTTCATATCCCTGAAAAATAAATAACATAACACATACTTCCTACAGAAGGTAGCCAAGGACTTTTCCACGCTGCATTGCACATTGTCACATAATCTTCACATCCAAGGAAAATTATTACCCCTTTTTTCAATATGTGAAATGTATCTAGCATATCCATAGATGGGGCAACAAATAGGAAGTGCATTCCTATTTGTGAATTACCCTTAAATCCTGTTGCACTCTCTGTCATATATAAAGAAAAAGTTTGGAAATTCAATTTAAAGCTCTGAGTTTATTCATTGGCGTAATTCCCCTCCTGCTTGGCAGGACCAGGATTGCACCCAAAGCATTGCTAATACCCAATTAATCAGCTGACATAAAGTCAACAAATGCAGAACTTTCTGAGCAAAGAAAAGCCAAATGCCACAAGAATAAAAATTTATAGTGGTCAGGCTCTCTGTGGAGCAGACCAGGAGGGTCACTCCATTCCCCATTGCAATGAGGATCATGTCACTGTTCCCTGTCAAAGGAATAGACCTTGCCATGGCTTTTTCATTTCACAGAGCTGTTCCTGCGGATGCAGGAGCTGCTAACAGGCTTTGCTCCAGGTGTTCTCTCCTATTAAGCTGGTCTTAATCTCTGCTCTCTGTCTTGAGTTATACAGGCAGCTGCAAACTAGAAGAAAGGAAGTGGTTACTCCAATGCCTATGGGAAAGGCATTGATGTTGCAAGAGAGCTTATCAACAACTTCTATATGTACAAAATTCACGGAATGGCTCCTTCCCCAGGGGCCAGCAAAAGCGAATTCCCACTTCTGCTGCTTCTGAGACTGACTCTGTGCAGAGACTTCTGCTGGTGCAGTAATGTTAGTCTGCAGTATGTAGCTTTCAGGAAATGCGTGTATTGATAAAAACCTCAGTGGAAGTACAGCTTGCAACAGCAAAGACAGACATTTGTTTTACAAATGGTGTAGACTGCTTTCTTATTTCAAGTCCACCTTTCAGGACAACTATAAGATCAGGGGTGGGGTGATGTTTCTGCACTAACTCCTGCACATGGGGACATATGCAAAGTGGCAGCTGCCCTGACAGTGCTAACAGCTGTGTCTGCCACTAGTTTATATACTATTACAAGCTCATAAGCAATTCCCAAATGGAAGTAGTAGAAAAAGAGAGAGGAAAAAAGAGACCTGCCTTCCCTCAGATTTTGAATAATTGTTGCTGCTTTTGACTAATTTTTTCCACCGCAGTTCAGTTTTCTGGGGGCAATATTCAGCTCCAGCTGAATATTGAAATATGCAACACTACATTTTTCCTGGAGCAGTGCTGGAGACAGCCTTGCTGTTTTCAGATGAGAAGCTTGACCATCTTTGCCCCTCCTAGTGAGAGGACTCAGGATCTGCCGGTTCAGCTGCTCAGTCCAGTTAGCAGCTCTTGGTGTGCTCCTGGCATGGGGGCTACCCACTCTGCCTGCCAGGCTCTCACATTAGTGAGAAACATTCCTGCCTTCTACTCATACAACAGTTTTGCATTCCCAAACACAGATGGGTGAGAAATCTTTTATGGATGGGGACAGATTTACTCCCCAGTACCAGGGCAGGGACTGTCATTACTTCCCACTGCATTTAGCAGCAGGCTCTTGGATGCCCAGTGGTTTTAACTGCAGGAAATATTGGGACACAAAGACTTCATGATCTCCAAGGAGTTCACAGGAAACGAATTTTGGGCTCAAACCTCCAGAATCAAATAGCGGGAAGGTTGTGTTCTTAAGCTATTGCGTGGCTCTGGCCTTTCTGTGCATTTGCCCATAAAAACATGCCAGAGTCAACAACACAGCTGGTCCTAGGGCTGCTAGAGATGTGCCAGTGGAATCTCTGACCTCAGCAGAGTCATAAGGGTTTGACCAAGGCCAGCAGGAATTGTGCAGCCAAGTCCTGTGGCATCAGGTCAGATCACAGGAGACCCAGCACTTCCCTAATATCCCAAAGTTATCCTGGAGAGATAACTGGTCAGCAGCATTTTTGGCACACAAGTCAGAAGATACAGGACTTCTTCAATGTAAAGGAACACATCTGCAGATGAATTTGGGCAGAGTGCTGCTAGACAATCTCACTGGCTTCTCATTTGCTGGGTTAATCCCAACTGACCTGGTAAAATTTCTTTCTGGAGTGGTAAAAAGCAGGTGACAGGGGTACAGGTGATTGCTAGGGAAGGTGATGTGTTCTTTCTGGCCCCTGTGACTGCCATAGTATGAGGGAAAGGACGAGGGAGCCCTTTCAGCTGGCAGCCGACCTCCCCTTCACCCAGTCATCCACATCCTGCAGGGGAGGTGGGCACAGCTGCAGGGGTAGCAGAGCCATGGCCAATTTGCTGGCACAAAGGGGTTTAACCACTTCTGTGCCTGTGCTTTCCTCTCCTTTCTGTTTGGCTTACGGCAGGTATCAAATGTCAGTGAAGAAACACAAACACGTGTTTGAAGGATGCACATTTGCACCAGTAACCAGCCCACTGCAACTATACCAGCTCTTGCTTATCCAAAATTTGATACATTAACTGCATTTTAGTAGGGTCACCTGTATTACATATTGAGTCTGTCAGGGTTGGGTGCACACAGCTAAAAACTGAATGATGAGACAACAGATAGTGTGTGACAGCTTTCCTGTAACAAAATGTATGGGGAAGGAATATGGAAACCTAATTGTGTTAACGTAGCTTCTGTTTCCTCTGTTCTAAAGAACTCCATATGAAATATATTTATTGGAAAAAACGTATTTTTAGTTCCAGAGTCTTTTAGTAGGAAGAAAAGTCATACCACATTTGTTCAATACAGAAGTATTTTCTCAAGGATGAAATTCTGCCATTCTAGAAGTCAACATGAATTTCCAAAAGGACAACTCCTACTGATTTCAGTAGGGCCAAGTTTTCACTCTGAGTTGTTTCATTTATCCCATGGTACACATACATTAAAAATATTTAAAAACGTGGTAGAATTTTATTCTTTGAAATTTAATTAGAACCTGTTAAAACAGACAGTTCAGTGAAATACCTAATCCACCAAAATAATCTATAACCATGTGCTTTTCAAATCACCCTAAAAAGGGTCAGCTCTGCATACAGTTTCCAACATATTTGGACTGTAAAATGTTTCTTAATTTATGTTCTTTGGCTTGTCTCCTGCAGCTCAAGCCTTCAATATTGTATTGATGCCATCCTCAAGACATCCAGTGCTTTGTTCTCCACAGGGATAGCTGTGGTCTGAGTGTGGTTTTGAGTACACATTACTATGCCAAGGTACAGGAAATTATTCTGTAGTTCTACCAACGATTTCAGTGAGGCAGACTATACTTTGTGTCTGAATGCAAATTCTATGTCCATTACTATAAATAATCCTTGAATCTGCTTTAGCTCTACTTTGAGAAACACATTTATGTTGACTTTATCTATTAAAGGTCTTAGACATTTAATTGAGCATGCAGAATTGGCTATTCTAAACTAGCAGTTCTGCTTGGGTGCTTCCATTAATTTAACAATAGCAGGATAACTCCTCTATTCTCTCATAGGATAAGACTGGCTTAGAGGATAGAACTACTTACCTTGCAGAATAAACACAATTTTGTCAAAAATAATGAATATTCAACCTGCAAAGTTGGAGCTAATTACTTTGGCAGAGAGGGTTTCCCTGAGGAGCTAGAAAGTGCTATGCCAGGCAGCTTCAGAAAAGGAGAGAGGGGAGGGAAGCTGGGGTGATTTTCTTGACTGTACCTGAATCCCAAAGGGCTCATCAGGGGTACCCTTTCTTTGTACCTACTTCTTCTTGCTCTCCTCTGTGTCATTTCCATTTATGAAGCTCAGCCTGTTTATGCAATACTTTTTTGTGGGGGCTTTTTATTGGACCCAACCCAGCTCATTCTCCAAGTGTATTTGTTGAGGATGTGAACTCACTCATTGCTGTGTGTGAAAGTTCAGGTGCTTATCATGAGCCCAGCCCAGTGCCATTTCACATACAGCTGATGCTGGTTTAATATCAGATTATTCTCCTTTAATTTCCTGAAGCTCTGCCCCCAGTGCCTTTCTGAGGAGCCTGTTCCTCAGTATTCCATCTGAGCATCTGCAAACCTGTCCTCTTGCAGAAAGCCTAATAATGTGTGAGACAGAAAAAGAGGCCCAGAGAAGTTTTTTCTGCTTCAACACTAAGAGAGGATCCCCCTTTCCCTGTAGCTAAAGAATCTTTCTCTTTTCTGATAGATTGAGAGATCAAAAGAAAGACTAATTGACCAAGCCTGAGTGAGTCTAATTGATTTCAGCCCTAGACTAACTCACTGTTCTGCACCTGTTGTGAAGAGCTGATTCAAAGCTCTCTATTGACTTTATTTTTTATTAGGACTCACAATTTCAACTGAAAAGGTGCATTTCTTGCTGATTTTTGGTGAATTTCATTGCAGTGCCTTGGCCCTTTGATAATCCTTTAAATAATTTCTTAAACTTCCTAGTGAAGCATTATAAAGCATTTCTGAGTACATTTGAGTGCTAGCAAGACACTGAAGAATATACTGTAGGCCATATGTTGAACATGGGTATCACATAGAATAAGGCTACTTTGAAGTAATAAACGTCTAAAATTCCAATTTTTCTTTTTTCTTTTTTCTTTTTTTTTCTCAATGTGGAGAAAACAGCTGTCTTCCATCCTCTTTTGCAGAAGTGTTCAGTTTTCAGTAGTCAAATAATTTTATCAACTTATTGTATTTTTATATTTCTAGACTTGTAGCTGAAAATGAGAAACTATTTTGGTTTTATGATGATTTCATAGGATGCACTGATGGCCTGAGAGCTTTCATCAACCATTACTTCTCTTAACATTATTCTACGTGATGCATCCCAGTCTTATGTAGCCTGTAGATTCTCGGTACATGGAGAGACTTTTGAGTCCAACCTCACAAGAAGTATGGGACTGAATTTAGGGGAACTTTCAGATTTGTTTGTCTTGTCATCATCCACTTGAACCTGCTGTTCTATATTTCAGGCTCAGGGTGCAACAGGAAGTTTGCAGCATCCCTTAGGAGGGCAATGTTCCTAGGGAAGGAGTCCTCCTCTCCTCCTCTAGCAAACCACAGTCCCACGAGGTCTCAAGGCTCCCATTTCCTGCTGAATGAAGGGCAAGAGATTCTTAATCTTCCAGGACAACAGTCTCATCTGAGGCAGAAGACTAAAAGCCTTTGTAAATTCCACACTTACAATTGTGTCAAGTTCCTGCATATATGGGGTTCCTTCCCTTCCCTTCCCTTCCCTTCCCTTCCCTTCCCTTCCCTTCCCTTCCCTTCCCTTCCCTCTTCCTTCCCTTCCCTTCCCTCTTCCTTACCTTTTTATTTTCTTATTTTTATTTTTTCTCTTCCTTTCCAACTTCTTTGTTTTTCCCATTACTGCAGTATTTTAACACTTCTGTGCACTCACAGAAAACCAAGCCATGCTCTGGTCTTCAAGACTCCGTGAGAACTGACAGATTTGGTCAAGGGTGAGATTTTGCAAATGCTGTTAAAAACACAGCTTTTCATGTGGCAACATGTTCTTTTATACTGGAACACATCCTAAATTTTCACACATGTGCAGGAAGTGAAATCACACCTTTTTTATGGCAGAAACAGCTTAGCACAGTGAAATGACAGCTTTTGCCCATAAAAAATGCCTTCAGCTTTTGTGGAGACCTGTGAATTACTTGAGGCAAAACCACAAAGTGTTTCATCAGCAGCACAATGGATTTTAATGCAGCTCTTCCTTGAAAAGAGCTTGAAGAAGGTAGAGATCAGGAGACACCACCACCACCACCACCACCACCACCACCAGGTATATCAGCCTCACAGCCCAAATGTGCTCTACAAGGTCTGACTGCTTTTTCAAAAGACTTCTACTTTATTGGTGTCTTCTAAGTCTTCCTTTTCCCTTCTTCCTCATCTTCAAAGTCTATTATTTCCTCTGCTTTGATCCCAAAATTTCATCCCATGGTATTTTTAACTCTCCCTGCCCCCACCAGACTGACTCCCATCCCCATCCCCTCCACATGTGGCTGCCCAGCAGCTCCATCTGCCTCCTGCTGCCAGCCAGGGAAGCCAAGGGCCATGCAAGGCTGGAGCTCCCTGACTGCTTTAGTGGCACCTGCACAAGTTAAACACACCCTGGGCGTGTCCTATCCAGTAGGACATTTGATAACCCTGCCATCATAATTTTACTGTCTCAGTGGGAACAAGTACAGCAGCAACTGGAGGAGCAAGGAAATTATTTTTTGTTGGAAAAAACATTCTGTAGCGCTCATAGCTGGAGGGAAAAAAGCATTTTAATTTTGCTTCTTCATGGGGCAGGAGTTGCAGTGAGGTGAGATGGGTTGCCATGAATGTTGTGTTCTCTCCCAAGCTACACCATTCTCAAATGTATTTTCCTTTCCCTCTCCCTCTTTAACATCTGTGTGTGCTTCTTTTCCCTTAGGCCACAGAGAAACCTGTATATTTGGAGGATGCATACCATTGTCACTCACAGGGGAGATCTAAAAGTGGACTGTTAGAAGCCCTCCAGCTTTTAGAGGAGTCACAAAGAGTCACTGCATGACCTCAGTGGGATGCAGAGTAATTCCAGTTTCTGTGCTGATATCAAAAGTCTAAACTGCAGTGCAAGAGCACCGAGAGGAGAAGCACAATTTGCAGTAGTTGAAATAAAAGAGTGAATCAGTAAGTAGTCAACAAAATTTGTGCATGCTCTGTCCTGTGTTTGCAGGTACATCCATGTGTGTGGGAAAGGGTACAAGTGAAAAAGGCGTTTGTACAAGTTTCTGGGCAGGTTGAATGCACTGGAGCTGAACAGCCTATTTGTTGAAGGAGAGGTTTTAAACCTGCCTGTAAGTCCAATAACTGACTTTCTAACCACACACATCCCACACCTACATTTTTGTGCTCTGCAGCTTTCATGTTGGTCAAATAAAAAGCATCAGCACCACATCTACTTGTTTGCATTGAGGACCAACATGTTTTCTTTGCACTTTAAATACTGTTTAGAGCTCTCTTTATGAGCTTCAATTAGGAGTTTGCTATGGAGGGCTTATTAGAGAAGTTTTATTGGTACTTTGACACATTTTCTTTGTTAAAAGCTAGTTTAGAAGCTAGTTTAAGAAGCTTGTAAATGGGAGCCACAGTGAGCTGTCTGTTCCACTGACAAACACTTATCAGCAGGCCTCCCAAAGGCTTCTTCATGTCTCCTGGTCCACCCCTGTGTGAGCATCTGCAGTGAACTCCAGCATCTGCCAAGCGCTCAGAGAAGGGAGTTTCTTGGGGACCCCAGGGAATAAATATTAACTACAGCAAAAAAACAATCCCCAAGCTGGAGTTTTTGAATTTGATATGAACTTAGTATGTATGAGACATCCAGCCAATGTGGTATCCAGAGCAATCAGGTCAAAAAACCACAGAGATTACCCAGATTGATTTCACCAGCAGAGGGTGTGAAATCTGCCCAAGAGCACTGCACACCTTGAAAGATACCTTCAGCCCCTCTCAGGCAGCAGGAAAATTGGAACCAATTCTTGCCTGACTTGTTGTAGCTCTGTTTGGATGTGGATACCCCATCCCCACTGGCTCCTTGCACTCCTGGCTCCCCTAGGCAGGGTGCCCCTCTAGCTGGACTCCTGGCTGAGCAGCTGCCCTGTCACATCAGCGGCTGCCACGTTGGCATGACTGCCATCCTCCAGCCACAAAGGCACTGTCAATCCCCCAAATCCATCTTTCTGCAAATGCCTGCAAAGCCCTTGCCCATGAGGGTCTCACCTCAGAAGCCCAGCCATGGCTGCTGAAGTGAGTTTGGGAGTAGGTGGAAAGTATCTCCCTCAGATCCCTCGGGGAGTACTATGGAGTTTCTACACAAGTCTGTTTCATTAGCTACATTTCTATTTTCCTAGGAAAAGTATGCAAGCAAATATTTTCTCCAGGCTTTTTTTTTTTTTCTTTTCTCTCCTCTTTTTCTTGGCTCCTTTTTTTCTCTCTAAGCCTACAGTACATCACTCATGATGACTTAAATAGTGAAAACTGTCTACAGTTTATCTAAGGATCAAACAGCTGTTGTCTTCACAGGCCTTTTTTATTAATATGAATTAATGTTTTCCAACTTATTTCCTACATTTCTGCTGGGAAGAATAACCCTTCCCAGAAGCATTCTTTGGCAGATAGCAAAATAATTTGAGTAGCAGATATATGATCTCATTTTTTTCTGGACAGATTACAAATTGGAGATTGGCTGAAAGTGGATGAACACAATAAGTATTTTAATCTTGCAGTGATTTCATGTGCCTAAATGATTCAGCTGCCTACACTTTCCAAGCTTTGGGCTTAATCCTTAAGCTGCCTCTAATTATGGAGGATACCGTGGTCTGTTTCTATCGAAATGGAAGAAGGAGGAGGTTGTTTCCATTCGTGTGTCACTGCAGAGGCCTCAGAGCATAAACCACTTGCCTGACCAGCATTTCTCAGATGAAGTGCTTTGGAAATGTCAATGTCCACGTCCTACTCTAGCCCAACAGTGACAGTAATAGGTTGCTTTTGACAAGATGGGCTGGTCCTTCTCTGCAGCTGGATCCTGCAAAGTGGGTCTGGAGGTAAAGACCTAAGAACACTGCCTTAGAAAAGTTCTAATATTATCTCCAGACACAGCCTTTACCACTTTAAACTGCTTTAAACAGCTGCATGGAGAGTGTCCTTCTAAAAGGTTACAGTTGGGCCTGAGAACTTCCTGGGTTTATTCATACGAGGTTTATAATCTACATGTGTGTCACAGAGACTTTTACCATTTGATGTACATGCTTTTGGAACACTTAGTTATGGTAGTGACACATGAACCAGCACACTGCCACGTCTCACTGTTTCTGAAACAAGTAATTGTGCACATCTCTTCCACTGAGAACTTTGCACCCAAGGGAGAGATGGTCATCAGAGACACAGCAGATGCAAGAGAAACAGTTGACTCTCAATTACAATTCTGCTTTTGGAGAAGGCTTAGAATTAATTTTCAGTTGCAGTTACTCAGTGTAAATATGCTGTTGGCTGGAAGCAGTATTTCCATGTAAGATCTCTGCTCCTTAAAAGTCCTTGTTTTTTTAGTGCTTCTCTCTAATCAACTCAAGAATGATAAATAACTAGGAGCACAGTCTCCCCTACATCTTAAATTATATTTCAGTACAATGCTTGGAAATCCTGGAGCTGGTAGTTCTTTTCCTTCAGTGATGTTTGATAAGCAGTGTTTATGAACAGACAAGTTGATGGGAAAGCTCTCAGTGATCTCTTGGAACCTTGTACTAGATCTCTGCTCTTCCAAACCATGCAGAAAGGCTGACAAAGTATATGGAAAGCTGCTCTTTTCCTTCTGAATGGAGAATTCTGTTCAGGTATAACAGACAGTGGTGCAAGTGGGAGGCCCTGGTCTGCTCCTGAGCCCAGGCTGGACATGGTGCATGTTGTGACCAGCACTGCCCAGTAGTAATTTAAACTGGAGTGATTTATTTAAATCTCTGCCAATTTTGCACCTCAGTCCCTCGTTCTTTCTTTTAATTTCATATAATTCTCTCTGACTTCCTACTTGCCTTCTTGATTATTTTCTCCCTTTAAGGGGGCTTCTCTGCATTTGGGTGATAAGGGCAGCTGAAGGAAACAATACAGGATTTTATGTCGGAAGAGGCCCATTGTTTTAGTCACCTCCACAAAACTGATTTCTTGGCACCTCAGTCTCCTTCAGGCCTTGCACATAGCTGCAAACCAGTGGGCAGGTTTTCATCAGTATCTTTAATCAGGTTTCAAGGCATTATAAAAGCACAACAAAAATCATAAAAATTCCTTTTGTCTCAAACACATACCTTAGCAGTAAGGGATGTATCCCTAAATATTTCCTCAGGAAAAATTAATGAAGCAAATTAAAAGAAAAACTCTTTCAAGCTGTTTCAAACAAACTCATTTCACAGCCTTTTATCATACTTCCTTGCCGTTTGGGAAATTTATTTAAGTTATTAAAAAATTCCCTGAAATTCTCAGCTGAAAAGTTGGCTTCTGTTTTTTCTACAAAGCTAACTCACCTGATTTGTCAGAACAGCTCGAAAATGAAGTGCTAACTGGTGGGTTTTATTGAAAGGAAACCAAGTGGAACAACATATGTATTTTCTTAGGAAACTAAAAAGCTCACAGTCCTGTGGTGTTCCTTGGGGTAAATTCTTTGTTATGAATTACAACCTGCTTACTGATGAGTTGTTAATAAAAAGTAGACCTGCTGGGCCATTATTTTTTTCCACACAGTATACCCAGTTTAGCTTTTTTTTTTACGTTTTCATTAATACACTGAGTGTGAATAAATCTGTTTCCAATTTGTAATTGTTTTCCCTTCATCTGGACATTAATTTATTGCCAAATCTAACACTCTTCTATTTTTAATATCCCTCCAAACTGAAGAGCTGTTTTAAAAAGAAAAAGAAAGAGATTAGAAGAATGTGGAATAGTGAGAAGGATGTCTCTTTCTTTCTTCTTTCTTTATTTCTTCCTTGTTTCTTCTCTCTTTCTTTTTTTCTCTCTTTCATCTTTCACCCTCTCATCATCTTTTTCCTCTTTCTCTCCTTCATCATATCCCAGGATCTGGGACCAGGAGAATGGGGCACTGTGGTTCTCCTGGGGCCCCACTGTGTTTAGAAACAACAGCCGCCAGCTGAACTCATAAGTAGTAGACAAAATGGTTGAAAGAAACACTGGAATCAAAGTAGAAACAGATGGTAAACCTGAGGTGGCAGTACAACTTCATCTAATGTGGGATGGCTTTTTATTTATTTGATTTGTTGTTTATTTTCTGGCTAAGCCTCTCTTTGCATGTGGGAGCTTCCTTCCTCACCCATTTCTGCTCTGTAATCTGGGCTATAGCAGTAAATCTCATTTGGGGAAGAAAATGAAAGGATTAAGCAGAAGGCTGGTGTATTTCAATGGATATTATTAGCAAGTGGCTCTCTTCCTACTTTGGTGCTCCACATTTGAAAGTATTCACATGAACTGGGGGCGTGAGTCCAGCCCCTAACGATGGAGAACCACTATCACAGGCAGGAACATCTGCAGAATCAGCATCAAAAAATGAGTCTATTTTTCTGGCCTTTTTCTTGCTGGCAGGAGGAGGAGGATGTATGGAGGAGGGAAAGGGTAAGAGAGGGTTAGATGTTTTCAGAAGCAGCAGCCACTGGGGTGGCAAACCTCCTGGCAGGCTTTAAGCCATGCTTGTGCATGGAAGGAGAGATGCCAGGAGATGCATAAAATAAAAGCAGCTGAAGGAATCCTCCTGAAATGCAGGAGGTCCAGCCAACAGCTCAGGTGTGGTGGCTTTGAGGGATGGTGCTCACAGTCAGAGGGAATCACAGAATTACATTAGGTTTGGAAGAAACCTCTGGAGATCATCCAGTCTAACTCCCCTGACAATGCAGGCTCACAGGTTATGCAGGAATGTGTCCAGGTAGGTTTTGAATGTCTCCAGAGAGGAGATCCACAACCTCCTTGGGCAGCCTATAACTGTGCTTGCCACCCTCAATGTAAAGAAATTCTTCCTCCTGTTGAGGTGGAGCTTCTTGTGGTTTAGATTATGGCCAACATATCACCCACCAAGACTCTCAGGTCTTTCTCAGCAGGGCTGCTCTCCAGAAGGTCAGCCCCCAACCTCTACTAATACTTGGGGTTATTCCTCTCCAGGTACCCTGGGAAGGGAGAGCAGTCATGCTTTTCCCCTTTGAAAACCTCCAGGTTTTCATGGTGGAGGACAGACACTGAAATCCAAACCTTTCTGGGCACTTAGGCTGATATTAGTCAAGGCTAATTTTTAGGCTGCCCCAAGCAGATACTCTCTGGGCTCTTGGACTCATCCCTGCCAGGAGGAGTCTGACATTTCTGATATTGTTTTGTTATGCATTAAACACAGTCAGGGTATGGATGAAAGTGCCAAAATAGATAACCATACGTGTGGTGTTTGCACAGCAATTTTACCATACCAATGCCAGATGCAGTTTTGTGATGGACTGGATGTGCTTATCCTAAAACTCCTGGCAGCAGTTTCAGGTACTTTTAACTACTCAGATGCTAGCATGGTAGCACGGGCTAAAAGACATTAAAATAAAGAGAAAGGAAAAAGAAATAAGCTTTTCCTCTACTCCCACATGGCGCCAGTATCCAGTTCCCTGCTGTGGGGAGTAGCGTGGACCTAGCAAATTGCAGAGAGCAGTTGCAGAGTTTCTTTGTCTCCAATGATTTTGACAGCAACTTCTGTTGTCTCTGTTCCCCAAAGATGCTGGTTTTCTCACTGTGTGAACTGTACATTTTGGCAAGCCAGAAAAACTGATGCAGACACATTTTATATCTCAAATATTTTTTTTTTCTTTTTTTTTTCTTTTTTCTTTTTTTGTTTTTTAAACCACAGTTAATTCTTCCCTTTTGCCCTGGGTTATAGGACTTGTGTCCGGAAACAATAGGAGCCTAGCACCTTCCCATATGATCTCTTTCTTCGTTTTAGCTGCTTGTAAAAACCTATCTTGGTCCCTTGAGTCCTAAAGAGTAATAAGTCCGTTGCCTCCACAATTGCCTACTCCATCTGGGACTCTCATTGGGATTCAGTCCACACATTCAGTTCAGGTGGGATCTTCAGAAAAATCAATAACCAACATGTCTGGCAGCACTTTACTGCATGGTATCTGTGTCCTGCTTCCTGGCTGGGACTCTCAAAATACTGATGTTCTGTTGAATTGGGGTTTTTTCCAAGGTTTCCAGCTACCTCTCTGTTGCTCTGTGATTTTTTTTTCAGTTGACTGTAATCTATCTCTCATAATCTGTACAGAGATGCCTATTCTTCCTGCTTCACTACTTCCCTTCTAGCTGAGGCCCTGCAGTTTGCAGTGTTCAAATTACTGACTCTGACATTACAAAATGGTGCTGCTACTTGGGAAAGCGTGACTGCAACCTGACAGTGTCACCCTCTGCTGCTGCCAGCGTGCTCCTGTCACAGCTCAGTGGACTGATGACAGGGAGGGAGCATGGCTATGCAGAACCCGTGCCCCAAGGTCACCTGGATGGTGGGGGAGATGAGAGGTGTTGTTCTTCCAGAGTCATGGTTACACTGAGCAGTAAGACAGGGTGGTACAGGCACCCACAAACACTAAGCCAGCTTTAAATTTACTTGTCTCGGTATGGGTAACAGCCTGCCTGAGGCAGCACGGGGCTGTAAAACAGCACAAGCTGTAAAACTGCTGAAGGACCTGGACCTGCTCCATACTGAGCTTTTGGATCCTTCTGCTAGCTCAGGGTTGAGGGTTGATAATGTAGGTCTGTGTGGCTGCAGCTAATGCAAGGAGCTGCTGTGCAGCTGTTCCCTCAGGGAAAGGAACATAGCTCCATGCTGGACTGAAATGGCCCTTTCCATGTGAATTTTGCCATTCATTTTGCCATTCAAAACTGCTGTTTTTAGTGCAGGGAAAGTGAGGCACAAGGAGACTAATACCTGATTTTCAGGCATTTTCATCTCTACCTCTTGCTAATGGATATATAATGAAGCCTGGTCACTGCTGAAGAAATCAAGCCTCAGCTGACTTACTTAAAGTCATAGAGGCAGTATTTGGAGAAGTATTGACCCTAAAAATGCTTAGTCCCTTGCCCACAGGGACAGCCTGTGCGACAGCCAGGAGATCATATCCCCACTCTTCCGAAGCGTCTTCCTTGAGCAAGCACTAATGAAGCTTTTTCAGTGTTGAAAATTGCCCGATTTTGTGTAATTATTCATTCTGCTGAGGCTGGCCCTGGCTCAGTGCTTCTGAATGCTTTGGAACATGAATCCTGCAGAAATCCTGTTGGTCTGTGCAAGAGACAGTTAATGTCTTTGCTTGTGCAGGGCTCCAGCTCTGTAAGTAAGGAAGGTTGTTGATGACTCTGGATTTCTATTTCCCCTACTATCACACTTATTTCTCTTTAAGGAGTGGGAAGGGTGAGTAGTGAGGTCCCCTGGAGTGACGGGGCCCCCTTATCTTGTATATTACTCTCTCTACAAACAGTGATAAGCAATTGTACTTTTGCAACTCTACCACCAAACGCTGACATAATTTTGGCCCTGGACACACCATTGCCATGAAACAGCAGCAAGTATCACCATCTTTAACTTGTCCTTTTCCACTACTCAGAAGTCTAAAGGGCATTTTAAGCAGCCCACTGAAGGACTGAGCAGCTTTCAAGGCCCGTGGAGAAAGTGTATGAGTCGGCTTTGGAGCACCTGAATTCTGTCATCTAACAGGAGGAACAACTTCACTGGGCTGCTCTTCCATATAAGACAGGATGCCACTTTAATCAGCATCTACAAAAATTCTTTAAAGATGGCTTGAAATTTTAAATTTTCTACAATTTTATTCACATTTAATTTAAATGTGGGTACAAAACAAAAGGAATAATTTCTTAAAAATAGCTTTGGTTGATTGTTTCCCAAATTATTGGTAGCTGACCATATTGTTTTTTTCTAAACATGCAATGCCCTATATGTGGGCATTTCTTCTTTGGAATTTTCACTTTGCCATAATTTAGAATAAAACAATGTATTAGAATGAAAAATACATGTTTGGAAAATATAAAGAAATTGATCTTAAGGGTCTAGCCCAACTCCTTGGTAGGTTGAAACTGATAAAAGTATCACCCACAAATATTTGCCCCTTGTGCAATTGAATTAATGAAATTGCTGTTGTACGTGGTTAACTTCTTATTCAGGAAATTTCCTTCCATCTAATAACTAATTAAAACATTCATAGCTATTTTCTTCTGGTCCTCCATTCCATGCTTCTGGGGAAGAATCAGGCACATTGTCTCTTTTTTTTTTTTTTTTTTTTATAATTAGACTGTCTTTTCAGTTCTGTTTGTGATTAGTGCTTAGCACAAGGTCCATGGGGAAGAAGTACCACTGCTCTATGGCACTGTAGAGAACTCCAGTTTAGCAGATTTAGAATAGGAAAGATTTGTCCTGAGGACCACTGCCAAAAAAAATCTATGAGTAAAAGGCAAAACACAGTATGACTATTCCATTTCCTATAAAGATAAAAAGAAAATCTTCAAATGACCTGAATATTAAATTGCAACTTGTCTGGATATATTGCAGAGAAAAAAAACCAAAAAACGAGCAAGAATACAATATAAAACTTTGAATTACATTTTTCACTTCATCTATTCTGTGATTAAAGTTAATGGAAAAATAGGTGAAGGATAAAGGAAAAAGAACCTTTCATTATTTTATTACTTTATGCCCTAGTCAAACTCAAAATATACTCGACCATTGAAAATCCAAGGTACTTTGTGTTTAGCAAATAAGTCACTGGGGAAAAGTTCTGCTTGAAGAGGTGTGCTATTCTACAGACTTTTAGGTGAATTTCATGTTAGCATTTACTAAAGTGTCATCAGAGCCCTAAATCATCAGCACAGTTTCCTGTCATACCATTCTCCCGTGTCTGTCCATGCCACGTAACCCATCTTACATTCTCCTGTATCCTGGTCCATGCCACGTAGCCCATTTCCCATTAATCAGCCTTCCCAAGCTCTGATTCATAAACCTGTTATGAACTGAAGGCATTTGCAACACGTGACATCTAGCAGGAACAAATTATCTGGGATGAAGGAATTTGAGGCATTTTTTTTCGATAAATATCGATATATTTTCCTTATGGTAGTGTTTGGTTTAATGAATCTGATCTTATTTCATTTCAGGACCAAAGATGTTTCAGGCTGGTTAATGGAGAAACTTGGCTCAGGCCACAGACTCTGTATGAGAATTTGATGATTATTAAACCACAGAAACTGAGTGGAAACACTGCTTTTAGGTCCCAGATATACTGCAGAGTAGATGGACAAGAACACAAATGATTAAGTTTCCCTTCCCTATTTCTGAAAATTAGAGTCTCACACCCACCTTTGTGGTAGTTTCCTTGTATGGGTAAGATAAAATAAATCAGAAAAACATTTCCAAAGGCAATTGTAGCACCAGGATAGTGAAGTGTCAGTGGAAGTTAAAGGGAGTAAGCAAGCAGGTTTGGACCTCTGAGCTGCAATATCTGTGTCCCAGGCTTCCACCCCTGAGGAGGTTATAAATCTTGCAAACTTTGAAGCTATTTTTTTCTTTTTATTAGAGCAAGCAATTTTTATAAGGAGTTAACTGACCAGCAGAAACGTCTGGAAATTCAAGATTTCCATTTTGTGTGACATTGCGGCATGTTAAAAAAGATTTCACTCTCACTGAAAGGAAAAATCTCTCATGCAACTTCTGGCAACTTCTTCCTTTCAGGAATGTCAAGATAATTTCTTCTGACTTCTAAAAAATGAAGCAGAGCAGCCAGCTACCCCAACACAACTTCCTCCATACAGGTTGTCATGGAGCCCAAGCGATCCGAACGATTTGGATTCCAGGGGGAATTACCTCCTTCTTGAAATGAAATTAATTGAAACAGACCTGAGATAGTTGTTCTTGTCAAAGTTATTTACATGTTTTTACACTGTCAGTCAGGTCTGTTTGACAACAAAGCCAAAATCTATTTTTTCACTTGTAGGTCTCCAGACAACATCTCCACTCTGATTCATAGATAGTCTCTGCTTGCTCCTACATTGCTTAAATGGTTCTCTTGGTATGAAAAATTCTTGGCTAAAAGTGCTTATCAAGGTGACTGCAGAACTGCATTAAAACATAAAAAAGAGCCAGCCAGACAACAAGAGTTGCATCCCTGATACCTGCTCCAAAGGCTTTATACATTTGATGGATGGTTTTTGACCTCACCAGGTCGCCCTCCATACCCATTGCTCTGTGGCCCCACATTTACTGTTTGAGCCAGAGCCTGGCCCATGCTCAGAGGAGCCGTGTCCCTCTGCCTTGAGGACAAGGACCTGCTTGTAGAGCCCTTTATTGCCTCTGTTTTCTTTGCAGCAACAGTTATGATCTGCCAGAAGCACAAGATCTTTCCCAGAGAACCCGTCCATCCTTTGTTTGTCCAGGTGGTTGTTTGTTGGGGAAGATGAAATAGGAAAGCCTTATAGATATGATTACCTTGCAAAAGATGCTGAAAATATGGAAAGTATAATCGAAATTGAGATGAAGACAAGGTTTGAGTTAAAGAGTAACTAAGAAACAATGGTATAACTGACGGAAGGTAATCCTCCTTCTTGATAGAACAATACCCTCTGCCTAGGCAGGTCCAAAGGTCAGAACAAACCATGCCTGCCTGGTAGAAGATTCCCAAAAGCAGTTATTTAAGGTTAAAAATGTAACCCTGTACAGTAATGTGATGATTCTTATAGGTTGCATGCAAATGTTGTAGAGTTTGTAACTTGTCTCAGATTGGTTAAATATTCAACAGAGAATATTCAACAGAGAAGATGATTTATTGTATTGTAAACGGCAAATCACTCTCTTTTTGCTCTCTCTTTTTGCCTCTTTCTCTCTCTTTCTCTGGCCTGCTTTGAGCTGCGTCTTGCAGCCCAGCAGGAATCTCAACCCCATGCTCTTTCACAATAAATTCTCATGCTCTAAATCCATCTTTAGAGTTCTCTCGTTTCTATTTTACCCTCATAACCAAATCCCACAGAGTTAAATCCTACAGTTGTTCCTGGCTAGGTGTAACCTGCAGGAAGGAATCCAGAGTGAACAACATCCTGGCTCTTCATCAGATCATTTCTCCCATTTGCTCTTTCTGTCCTGAAACTTCTCCCACATGGAAATATTCAATATACAACATCCAGATCATTAAAGAGTATGCAAATGTTGCTAAGCTCAGGACAGACTCTTAAAGAATACCATTTTCACAGTAAGTAAATGGTTAACAATTATCTGAGGGCACTATTGCACCCTTTTTGCCATTTACTCAATAATGATTTCATCGAGTCCATGTCTGTCTGTCTTTCAATTATGTAGCAGTGTCAAAAATCATGTTAAATCACAGTACATCAACATTTATTAGTTCTCTTCTATCCATCTATCCATGAGGTCTATTACATTGTCAGGGGGAAATAATTCAAATCAATTCAGTGGATTGTGGAGAAATCCATGTTGCTGTTACCCGCACTGTTAACTTTTAGGCTCTTATGGATTATTTTTCTTTGTTCTGGTCCTGTTCTGAGAATTCATCCCAGAATAAGGAAGCTATGATTCCAGCTGTGCTCTTTTAGAGACAGGAATGTTTCTTGTCCTTCTCCCTCCTCTTGATCCTCACCTGAACTCTACAAGCATTTACAGCATATTTGCAACCAGTAATGCTCTCAGAGCACTTCAGCCAGATACTTTAGAGTAGAGGTGTGAAAGGCTGATCTGAAAGGCTCTTGTTTATGTAAGGAATCCCTTGCTTTTTCTTCTCATACTCTAGCAGGAGATCTTACTTTCTGTCTGCTGTACTGTATTTAAGCCACCGAATTTAGTAATTATTTTCAATGAGAGCTGAAGCAAAAGAGCTTTTGGCCTTTAGGAGATTACCCTTCAATAGCTTTCTGTCAGTACTTTCTTGATTTTCCTGTTACAGAATGACTTCTCATACTCATTTTGTGCCTTTGCCTTCCTGGTTTTGTCTTTTATTTTCACACTACTTATTTTTGGCTTTAGCAGTCTAACTTGGTTTCCAGTGCTTGTGTGTATCCCAGCATTTGAGGTCAAGAAAGAGCTCATGGTGTAATCAATTTTGGTTTATTACCACTGTTTCTCTTCACCTTCTTTGGAACAGTTTATGCATCTACCTGCAATATTTGTTTCTCATTAAAAAAAAAAAATTATTCAGTTTTCCTTAACTCATTTTTTTTTACATAAGTTGTCTTTACATAAGAACTTACTTGCCTGTTCTCTAATTATATTGAGATCCATGCCCTTGAAGTCCCTTTTCTGGTCCTTCACAAACATCTGCATCCTTTTCTTCTAATATGCCAATCATGAGTTTTCATAGAATGTTTTGGGTTGGAAGGGACCTTTAAGACTATCTTGTTCCAAGCCCCCTGCCATAGGCAGGGACACCTCCCACAAGACCAGGTTGCTCAGAGCCCCATCCAACCTGGCCTTGAACACTTCCAAGGATGGGGCATCCACAAGTTTTCTGGTTATGTTGTTCCAGTGTCTCATCTCCCTCCCAGTAAATGATTTCTTCCTAGTATGTCATCCAAATTTGCCATTTTTCAATTATCCCAATTATCCATAAGCATATTCTATGCTATTAATTTTTGATTCTTATATATATATACTTCCATTGTCTCTTATTAATCTCAGTATTGACACTCCCATTGACACACTCTCTTTCACCCTTCCTATGATCCTCTTATGGATAAACCTGCTATTACCTTTGGCTAGAAACAGATATTGGAAATTACTCCAATAATAATAAAAATTAAGGAATTAGGTCAGGTATGTTTTGTTCAGCTTCAGATGAGGAAAAAACGTTGCAGAAACAGGACAGTGACATCCCCCTCCCTTCCATGTGAACGTGGTTCGTCTTCCTGGGATCGAGTTTGTGCTGCAAGCACATGATATCCTGGCAGTAACACAGCAAATGTCCAAGAGGGAAATGACACGTTAAAACGAAAAGACAAACACATTTTTCACCCTGACAGACAGCTGGCTTACATCTGTATTTTCACAGGCATCAGCAGTGTTGACTGTTATTGTTAAATGCTCAGATACTGCGCTGGAGTGTCAGAGGGCCTGAATTCTCTGCAGTGTTATTGCCCACGTCTCAGACATCCTGAAGTGATTAATGGGCTTTGGGGGTCTTCCCTCCAGGACGCCTGAACGTCTAAAAACACTGGCTGGAAAGCAGGACGCTGTTGGGGTGTTTCATGTCAGCACCGCATCCACGGCAGAGATCGCTCCCGCTTGCCTGCGGGGCGGCTCGGGATGGGACGGGACGGGACGGGACGGGATGGGACGGGACGGAGGAGAGGGGCGGGCGCGCACCTGCAGCTCCGGCGCCCACGCCCACGAGTGGTCGCCCATGGCCGGGAGCAGGAGCAAGAACAGGAATGGGAACGGGAATGGGAACGGGAATGGGAATGGGAACGGGAATGGGAGCGCGGCCCCGCCGCCCGAGCCCCGGCGCCCAGGAGGTGGCAGCACAAGGGGCGGCGCTGGAGGGGCTGCGCCGGGATGGAGCGGAGCGGGGTAGGGAGGTGTGGGAGGCGGAGATGTGGGGTGCGGAGGTGTGGGGTGCGGAGGTGTGGGGTGCGGAGGTGTGGGGTGC
>JAHLSL010000046.1:3215469-3320813 GCA_025920805.1 Petroica traversi
GCGGAGGTGTGGGGTGCGGAGGTGTGGGGTGCGGAGGTGTGGGGTGCAGTGGGTGGGGGTCCCGCACGGCTCCAACACTGCGGTGACACCGCGTTCGGTGCAGCCCGGCAGAGCTTTCGGGGAAAAATCCCTCGGCGGAGACTTTGCAAGAGCACCAAAGAGAATGCGAGTCTTTGGAAGGGCCTTAGACGTGTTGGAGCAAAATGAAGGCACCAGCATGTATTTGTAAAGTGTAGAAGTCCTGGCTCCGTTTGTTGCTCATCTGTCTCCTCAGCGTTGGGGTGAGTGTCCAGAACCACCCCCAGCGCTGCCTTTCTGTCAGTTTGCGGAGAATGCCGCACATCTCATCACCCCTGTAGCTGTCCCTGGCAGCCGGGACAGCGGGCTCTCCTCAGGCACAGCCACCCGCAGCAAGTACAGCCGTGCTGCCCGGGCTGGGCTGGGCACACACACAGTCGGGACATGGAGGTGCTCAAGAAACATCTCTGTGAGATAAATTGAACACCCACGAGGTATGTATGCCATTGTTTGGGAGCCCCTGCCACCAGTCCCAGCCACCCGAGCCATTCCGGACAGCAGAGGAGGATGTTAAGTGTCAGCACTTCTGTCTTGCCCACCAGTCCAGGTTGTTCCATCTCCCTGTGTCTCATCAGCGCTGCATCTCCTGCCTGAGGCTTCTCTCTAACTCTGGATGCCATTTCTCTGCCAGGGTGCCAAGAGAGATTTGTTTGGCATTATGGATTTTAGCTATACTGTAGCTTTGATTTTATAATTCTTCTACAAGAGCTTGAAGCAAAGGCAGGGGACATTTCCCAATCAGTCTCACCCAAGAAAATACCACAACAAGCTATCCTGTCAGTCCAGTAGCTGCACACAGACCAAAAACTGTGTGATGAAATAATTGTGAAAGATGTCAAAAATAGGGAGATGCAGACTGAGAATAGCAGATTCTGGGCTTATGCCCACATGCAGTTGATCCATCTTATATATGTCCTTGTTCTGCCTTTATGGTGCCTTTGCAGCAGCCAGTTAATTGCATTGTAGGACTCGTAGATCGTGGATTTATGAAGAAGACAGAGTTTGGTATAGCCAGCCAGAGTAACAACCTGCTGCTAAAGGGGGAAAGTAAGTCCAGGAGAGGCATCCTGAGCGTGAACCACTGGGGCTGGCCTGGAAGCACATCAGCAGGTCCTGGCTTGGCCACAGTTTGCACAGTGGAGGAGTGAGAACCATACTTCACTTTTTCCTCCTCTGTGCTGCTTCCCATGGCTTCTCAGAACACGGCTCCAGTGCTGTGAGCTGCTTACACTTAAGGGGCCAGGGTGAAAAATGAGCTCCAAAAACTCTTCCCTTCTTCCTGGCCTCTGAGTGGGGGGTTGGTTTGTTTTGTGTCCTTCCACTCTGCGGGGTGTAATACAAGCCTTAATGGATCCCAAAATGCAAGAGCGATGATGCACAGTTATGGTCTTTATTTTGTGCCCAGACAGATTTCCTGGGAAGCCCCTCTGTCCCTTGGCTTCTGAGCCCCAGTGTCCTCGCAGAGGAAGGAGCATTTTGCTTTCAGAATAGAAGAGCCATCACAGCAGGCTCCGCATCCCCCTATGCTTCTCCGGGTGAAGGAATTTGCTTGAGAGCCACATCTGTCCCTTGCCATGAGCTAGCCAAGATGCCGTCTCCTGAGGGCTAGCATCATTTCAAGGGAAAAGCCCCCCTTAATTCAGGAAAGGAGAGATGCCAACCCATCCTTCTTCAGAAGCCCACAGACTTCCTTGGCTCCTGGCGTGGTGAAAGGTGAGGACATTCAGAGTGCGCCACAAGATGCTTCTGTTTTTTTGTGCCCCTGGAAGGGTTCAGATGTACAAGAGGCTGAGGGTCTCTGGGGAGGGTGGGATATTTTTATCTGTCACTTGACTGATGTTTGCTGTCATGTAGAGAGAGTTTGTTATTCTTTGCTGTATGGCTTATATTCTTTCAGGAACAGCAAAAGTTCTGAGTCTGGGATAGGTGCTTTTCCTGCATTCACATAGGAATAACAGTAATAATAACAATAATAGTAGTGGATTAGTAACTCTAGAGAAATACTCAATGTTTCACAGAATGCCCCATCTTCTTCAGTGTAGCTGCTCCATTTTAAAAAGACAGTCTTTATGAAAAAGTAAAACTAGATTATGCAACTGGCATTATAGACCAGCAGTTTGCCTATTGTGAACTTGTGTAGCCCTTGAAAACAGTAGTTTTTGGCCCAATATCAGCACATAACTTAGGCATATGCTTAACTTTAAGCATGAGAATAGTCATACTAAAATCGGGGGGAGTGTTCACATGTTTACAGTTAAATCTCAATCCAAATGCTTTGCTGAATTTTGTCCTACTGGGAACTGAGAATGCTAATACAGTTTTCAGAGCCTGACCCTGTGGAATATTAAATGCAGCTGAGCTCTCTAATTCCCACTGAAGTTAATGGAATTGAGGGCACTTGGCATTCCTTGAGTGTGTGCAGCCCAGCATAGAATCAAAGCCCAACTGCAGCCACCAAGCTTGAGTTTCCTGAAATCAAAGAATGATGCTCCTTGACTGCAGGTCAGATATGACCTGCCAAACGTAGGACCACAGTCTTAAAGAGGAGGTTTCACCAGGAGCTTTTGGAACCCAGAGGACCCAAGGTTACATATATGGCAAAAATACAGCATATGACTGTAAGAAATTAAAAGAAGGTGTGGGGTGACCTTGGAGGGTCTCAGCAATGTGGTTTTTTGGCCATGTTCATTATGATCAGGATGTGATACTTCAGAGTCATTTAGAAGCACTGCTTCCTGACTTGCCTTGGTATTTGTTAATTTGCCAAATTCTTGTAGCTGTTGAAGCAAAGTTTTGACGTGGGATTTGGAAAAAGGAGAGCAGACCTGGCTGAAAGGACTGTATTTTGTGGATTTTATTTTTATGTTTATGTTTTTATTGGCTTGCATGTCATATTATTTTTATATTTCTTATTGGAAATCACAATTCTGATGAAGAAAAGCTCCAAAAGTTTCAAACCACAAACTCAACCACATACTTAAAGCTTTTAAAACAGTCTGCAGAACAGTCCATCAATTTTTGGCAATCAAAAATGCTGTTGAACATTTTAAATATTGGTAAGAATTGAGTGAAAATGTATTTGCATTTTGTTACTTATTTTTCTCTAACTGTTTCAGAAAACTGGCTTAAAAGTTTGACAACCCTCTTTACAGCAGTAATTTTCTGTTTTTCTTTAATTGCCACTAAATAACATAAAGCTTTTCAGCCAGGAATAGAGTTTTGGTTGGCTTTGCAGGTGATTTGGGCTGGGGTATCACAAGGATGTGGCCTAGCACAAAGAAGGCTGCAGTGGGTGACATGAGGGACAAGAAAGACAGTTTATGGGTTTGATGGGAAAGAGGGTTTGACAGTAAAGAAAGAAATTGAAGAATTCAAAGAGACATCAGGTTGCTCAGATTAGGGCAGTAGCAAAAATAATCATTCTGGCAGCTGTACTGGAGGCTATGGAACGTTTTTATCAGGATGATTTTACAGCTGAGGACACAGTTTCTCAGCAATGGACATTTTCTGTAGCAAAAATAAAAGGCTTAATTTAAAGTTAGCTTGATCGAATCCATTTTATTTTTTTAATTAAAATGATGCAAACAATTTCATTTAAAAAAGAAGTTCAGATAAAAGCATGGTGTATCACTTAGGGGAAAAGAATGGGATGTAGGATACCCGTCTCCCATTGTGTGATCTGCAATCAGCACACCAGGTTGCATGGTAGAGAAATGAGCATCCTTTTAGAGCCTGGTGGGAGCTGAGGGGCAGCCACAAAGCTCTGCTCTCTGCTCCTCTTTGGGTGAGATCCCTCACTATACCATACATATTTCGCAATGCACACTGATTGCTCTTATTGTACCATGCAGTAAAGGCAGTGAAGACCACATGACACTGAAGTGGATTTTCCTATGGATTTTGACTCAGAGCAAGCAGAATCTGCAATGGAAAGGTAATGCAGCCTGACATTGATTCTACTCTAAATAAAGTCTTCCAAGTAAATAAAAAAAATTCAACATTTAGAATTTAGCAACTAGAAATTCTGGAAAGTTTTGCCTAAATATGTAGAACTTCAAATATTAGTGTTTCGGAGGAGGTGCTTTTAAAATTTGAGCCATTTATGCTGTTTTGGATGAAAACAGATGTTGGAATTTTCAGCTGGAAATTTTACATTTCAGTCAAGTCTGAGCTAAACTGATGGGAAAAGAAATCGCAGGTCCAGATAATGAAGATATGAGGTGATGAAAACTGGATGAAAATTTTAGTAGACTACACAGGAAGTCTGAATGATTTAAAAATTACAGAGGAAAATGCATCACAACTTAGGTAATATTCTTGTATTCTAGCCAAGAGAAAAAAGGGAAATGGCCAAAAATTCTCACCACTCTTGAAATTCATAGGAAAATCATGTTAAAAACACTGGAGAGTGAGAGCTGTCCTGGAGAAAAACTGATGCATGTTTCGTTCAGGCTGATACTGGAATCTGCAGGAGGCTGGGATGTGTGTTGGTGTGAAGGGAAGCTGGACTGAAAAAGGCATCTGAAGAAATCAGATCTGAAGTCATGGGAGCAGGATGAATGCCCCAGAGAGGTGGGAAAAAAAAGGAGAAATCTGACACTGTGACCCTTTCCTCCTTTCCCATAGATCGTACTTTAATACAGATGGGCCTGACCTTCCTCCTGGGATTTCAATGGAGCACAGAGCAATGTGGCATGTGGGTCCCGTGGCACTTCAGAGAGATTTGCACCTCTTAATGCTGTAAACACCCCCAAATATCTCAAATTCAGTTCCAAGGTTTCTGCTGAAGACAGCTGACCATGTAGCCGAATTTGATTGTACCTCACAGATTTATTGCTCTCAATGGAAAGCACACACAGCTGATCCTGGACTTATGCATGGATAGAGCAGCCTGGGGGTGCACAGCGGCATTGCTTGAGTGGGATCTCTTTCCCTGGGCTTTCTCATTCCCTCTCTCGTGTCCTGGGAATGCTCTGTTCCTCCCAGATCCCATGATGACCGAAATGCCACAAGACAAGAAAGGATATTTGCACTCGCCTGTGCACTGTTGCCCTCTGCTTCTCCAAACTGCAGGGGCCACCTTACAATAATACTTATATAGGGATATATATTTTCTTAGCATTGTACAAATATTAACTAATTAATACCCAGGACTCCTGTCGCCCATTCTGCTAGACTCTACCAGCCTCAGGCAAGTTATTTAACCTCTGTTTGTCTTACTTCTCCCATCTGCTACATATTGTTTTTAATTGTCCTCTGAGAAGCCAAGCAAATTGAATGAGATCTCAGACATGTAAAAATAACTTGAAAAGGATGATGTGGAATGGCCTAGCTAAACTCCTTTTGGATCCTTTCAAAATCCAGGCTGTATTTTAGCATCACCACTATGATGCTAAAGTAGCATCACATCACTATGGCTAGACTAGGCACTTGGCAGAGCTCATTCATTCCTTCAAAGGGGGAAAAATGAAATTTTGGGAAAGTATACTTCAAATCATTGAAGGGAAGGGGCTATAAGAGACAGTATTTAGCATTAGACCTAAATACTGAAGTAGGAGGTTGCTTAACCTGTGCTACAAAGGAGTGGATCCAGAGTTCTCCATGAGACGTTCTGGAGTTCTGTATGAGTCATATTGTGTGCTCCTCCAGCATCCCTCACTCCCTGGAACAGATAGTGAGAAATGCAGTAAAACTCTCCCTGACAGAGAACTGGCCTCAGCGCAGCGCAGACCAAAGTCTTTGGATCCTAAGTTGTACACTTGTCTTTAGGCCTAGCCTTGTTACATCTTGAACCCCTGAGCCTGCCATTCATGCTCAGGAGGACCAAAGCTGGTGGAATGTAGGTGGCCAGTGTTGTGCTCACCTCTGTGTGAGTACAGGATCTGAATGGGAGCTTTAGGCTTCGTCACTGCTCATAGAAGAGTGCGGTCATGAGATCAGTCTTGCACTTTGGCCCTCCTGGTTCAGAGGTGTATTTCCCTGGACCATATGCACCATGAAAAAGTTGCAGATGGTCTCTGATGGTCTGAACCAGATTTTCCAGATTGCTGGGAGGAGAGGTGTAAGTGTGAAATTTGATCAACAGTGGAGACTGGTGGAGGCATGGCATCAAGTTTCCCAGGAACATCCCTAGCTCATGGTTGAGCAATGTGATTCCAAAAGCTCTTCTGATAGGGTTGATGGACCCTGCAATATCAGACAAAAGCCCCTCCTTCTGTCTCACCTTCTCTCTCTATGCAAGACACAGTGGATGGGAGCCCTTGTGATGGTAAATTGCTATAGCAACTCTGTACAACCAGGGAGGTTTCCTCCCTCGAGTTTTTCTCCTGTGGGGATGGATGCCCACCTGCCTGGCCCTCAAGATTGCTTTGCACTGCTGCTTGACTTTAGCACTCACAGACTGGGAGATCTAATCTGTGTCAGAGGAACCCATTGAATTGACATGCTGCTGCCCCTCTCAAGGCAGAAATATTACAAAATATTCCTAGCAGGTTTTGTTTGATTCACCTGACTTTCCACTTAAATGGCGTTCGCTTCTCACCATACTCTTGAAGAAGCAGCTCAAGAGACTTTATCCAGGCAGTGTCACTTTTCCAAAAGCTCAGCTTTTCCAGCACTGTCATTAAAAGGTAGGAATATAAAACTTTGCACTAAAATCCATTTCTGACTGAAATGTTTTTCACTGATTTAAGCGGCCTTAGGATTTTTAAATGAAGGGATGAACATGTAGAACCTTGACCAGGTAAAGTGAAAGTACCTTATTAGAAGGTTGTGGGCTGTATTCAGGACATTCAGGGACAAGTTTATACACAAACATTGACAAAGCTGGTTTTGCTTTTTAATGAAGATGAAAAACTGGCCTTTTTAACAGAGAGTCTCTAAAATGGGTCATTGCAAGTGCATATGTTTCATTGCAGGCTGTTCCTGGGCGTAATCAATATGCACGTGAGAAAAGTTCTGAAATTGTAGATTTCACAGTGTGGTGAGTTCTTGAAAGTATGGGAAATCTGTGTTTAAATCAAGACTGAGTTAGACTGTGTTTACAGCTGTTAATATAAACAAGGAAACCTAGTTACAGAGCTCACAGCATGACTGCGACATCATGTTTTTGTTACACTGACTGAAACTATGCATAATAATCAGCAGATTATTTGGTATTTAAATTCAAGTATGGATTCAGTTATAAATCTCTGAAGATGGATATTGAATTAAGGCTCCTTAACTCTGTCATCTTTTTGCAAATACCTAATAGTTAATTGTTGCTTGTTTTTGCTTATAGTAAATCTGAAGTTAAAGTGGTTACATTTAAGCAGTAAAACACTGTAATCAAGAATCAAACCAAAAATTAGCTCAGGTCAGTGAGTGTGCTAAGCATGGAAAGAGGAGATTGACTAGGGTGGCATGCACTAGACACACGCATCATTAAAACAGCTTCCATTGATGTATGCAGCTTTCAGAGTGCCTACTGCTTTGTCCTGGGTGAAAGGAAAATATCAGCCATGGAATCTCTGTTAGGCTGAGAGGGATTTGTTTGAAAGATTTATATTATTTTAGACAGTGAAATAGGCATTAAGCTTTCAAAATGCATGGCTTCTCTAAAGCTTCTATGCAAACATTGTTGAGGGAAAAAATAGCTAGTGCAGCTTCATTCCCTCTGTCCCAAACAAACAGTAAAATACTCTGGGAAGAAGCAGAAAGGTAATGAGGATATTTCAAAATTATTTCTGGCACATGCATGACCTAATTTTAAGCTTGTGGGGTTTAAAGGAGCTTTTGTTTGAATATAACACTTTGGCAGGAAAATGAGGCTGAGCAGAGGTGTTGAAAAAGCACAAGAAATCTGGAAAAGCTGCCTCTGAACAGCCCTGGAGAACACATGCTCTGTACTTACATGTCCTTAGCTGGTGGATCCTTGCTCGGTTTTATTCCTTCTGTTTCCCAGTGGAAAACCCAAATATTTCATGGCACAGGAAGGCCACAAGATGCTCACTGTCCTTCTGCATAGGGGTGGGATCCCATGGTGTTCTAAGCATGTGCCTCATGTCAGCAGTGTGAGGCTCCTGTGTTTGTAACCAACTTTTCTAAGGCTTTGTGGGTCCAAAGCCTTCTTGTGCCTCAAAAGTTTTCAACATTATTTTGCACAGCTCACAGTTGAAAAAAACCCCACATTTTCCCATCAGTCTTTTTTAAGCTATTGTCCTGGTTTTGTGGAGACAAGGGGTTCCTCCTCTCTCTGTGGCCTCCATCCCCCAGCTCCATAACCACCCAAAAGTTCTCAGAGTCAGGGGAACTTCCTTGCTGCCAGTTGACTGTTAGTTGTGTCAGCAACCCCAGCAAGCAGAAAGTGTTGGCTTTGTGGCCATGGGTAGATGGAAGTCAGGGAAGAGATACCTGCTGGAGGGAAAGGTAAGCTGGTTTGTGCACAAATGGTTGTGTGAGAGGATAAGACCATGCCTAAACTGACTGGACTTTTTAGTTCTTGATCAACCTCAGTGATTTATTTAGTGTCCTGTGACTAAAGAGCGGCACTTTCCCATCAAAATGGGAATTGCTGTCTTCCAGCTTCTGACTTCTACACAGGAAAGTGTGAGGAAAGTGCCAAATTTGCAGTCTTAGTTTGCAGTCAAGCTGCCCTTTGTGAGCAGTGAGGAAACCTCAGTGCATGTGGAGATGCAGCACTTTAAACAGCCTTGGCATTCAAATAAACATGTTGCTTTTTACTTCATTCTCTCCTGGGTCAGCCCCAGGTTTTGCTATGCTCTGATCTTTTCTTCATGACTGCTGCTGACCTTGTTTCCTCCCCAGCGACTATTTGACCGAAGAGGGATGTCCTAGGAGCTGGTGGGACCTGGAAAATCCAGATTCCCCCATGCTTCGACTGATATTGTCCTCCATGACCTTTGCCAAGACACTCCCTCCACCTGCTGCTTCTGTCTGGCATTGATAAAAGCAGAAAACATATTTATCTAATAAATGGTCTTGTGAGGATGAAATCTAGCAATGACTACAAGAGACTGTTGCTGTGTGGTGAAGGCTGTTTAAGTGTATGGATAAAAGGCAGCTTTATGTGAAGGTTCTCCTGGAGCTGCCTTGCTTGCTGCCCTTTGACAAAGCAAGCCCAAACATCCTCATTTTCTGAATGAAGGAACTTAAACAGAAGTCTCTGGAGGGAGTGAAAAGGTGAAAGCCTCCACAGGACACTCTGCAAAAGTACTTACTTTCTCTAAAAGTATGGATTAAAAAACTTTTGGAGAGATCCAACTACGTCCTTTCTGGCCTCAGAAGTGGGGATCCCTGTGCAATCCAGCAAAGCACATCCTTATCCCCCCCCCCCACCTTAATTACCCCAAGCACTGGCCATATTTGGTTTAGAAGCCAATTTTTAACTGAAAATTTTTGAGAAAGGACTCAAGTGAAGGCAGCTCTGCTCTTCTAAACAAGGCTTGAGCATTACCTGTTTCAGTGTGCTGCTCTAAATTGCCCACTCAAACACTTTCCTACAGATCTGGCTGCCTCTGTGGAGGGTGCTGATATAAAAACACTGGGTTGGCAAGCATTGCTCTGATTCCCATTCCCAGGGTGCCAGAGATGGGAGCTGCAGGCGTATAATTACCCCTCTGCAGCATGCACATCTGAAAGTGGTCAGCTACCAAATCCTCTTGTGAACCCAGCCCAAAAAATGGAACCCTTTTGTTTCTGAAAGAGGCAAAGTCTTACGACTTTTTCCAATTATTTTCCCACATCCCCCTAATATTTTGGCTGGAGGCCTGTCACTAAATCTAACCCAAAAATAGCTTTGGCTGTCAGTGAGGAGGGAAAGCCTGACTCCAGCATGATGTTCCAAAAATCTGGGCTTTTGTGTGAGCTTAAGTAGGGGGAGGTTGGTTTGGGTTTTTAATAGTCCACCAAACCTCATCCTGTCCTGACATTGGAGCTTTACTCGGAGCTGTTTCTCCTTTGCTGGTGTTGTTTTGACAAGATGTTAATAGTGTCCTCAGTATGTACTTGGTTCACAGCAATTGTTGCTCATTGACATCTGAGCTGCTTTCTAAATGCGCCTTCCAAGTAGGCTCTTAATGATTAAGATTTTAATGTTTCCCACTATATTTTTTTTTCAACAGATGACTTCAGTGCAGAGGAAAAATCCTTTCTGTGTCCAGACTGGCAACTAAAGAAGAGGGGGAAGCAGTTCTTGATTTGCTTTTTAGCTTTAAAAGATAGTTTGATTTGACTCTTTCCATTACAACAACTCTCTCATTTTCAAATCCCAGAATTTCATTTTCTAAAATTCTTTCATTCTGCAAATATCCATGTTTGGACTTTCTTAGCCAGTTATTTTAACCAAAGTTGAAACTATAGGTTATTTTTAAAATCTTATGTTCATGGTCTAGCAAGTATATTGTACCTTCTGTTTGGACAGCCAGAAAGTCTGTGCTGATTCCTGACTCTCTAGTGCAGAAGCAAGGAGGGCATCAGCCCTCAGCAGGATGAAGGGTGAGAGCCTAAGCTTTTGCTTTGTGAACAATCTCTTGATTTGTGCTGTTAACTTCTGTGGAGTCATTTCCAAAGAACAGCCTTAATTGTTATGACCTGGGGCAGCCATATATGCCTTAAGAAAAGCAGGGACGCTCTCTAAGTACATTAATAGGGTTATAAAAGTTGTCTCCAGGAAGGAGAGAACAAGTGTGATGAATTGAGTTAGCAGGAAATGGGGCCAGCCACAATAGTTCTGGAAGACCTGTTCGTGGTCTCCCTCTCAAACCATAACCAACTGCAGCCAAGCGTGACTTCACTATTGTTTCTGAGGTGGCCCTGGTGAGTTTTTTATAAGGCTAGTGATAGGATTCCTTGGCATGCAGCCTGGACTCTGTTGCTTCTTTCATGGGAGGGGGACTGTTGGGTTTTCCCTGCTGTCTCTTGCTGCAGAAGTTGAACTCAGTTGCTACAGCACACTGAAAGCACCCTGCAAATAAAAGGTTTTTCCCTTCTATATGGCTGTTGAAATTAGCCAGCATTCTGAGCTGCCCTACCACTGAGCTTGCATCTGCATTCCACTCAGCCAGGGTTTTGCACATGTGGAGCAGTTTGTCACCATGAGCACACCACTGCAGTCAGCAGCAGCTCCCATGGAGGGAAGGATGGATTTTTTTCTCTGTGGGAAGCAGGAAAAGCAGTGCAGGGAACTGGCAGTGTGACCAAAACCACGTGAAGATTCTGTGTTGGAGTGCAGCTTTGAAGGCACACATCCTTGGCCAAGTAACAGAGGACTGACAACCCTTGTGCATCTTGCTCTTCTCCTCCTTAAGTCCTGGTTAGGAATGGAGCCTGTGGCAGCCCGAACATAGCTGGCTGTCTTGTGGAGATCCTCCCCTAGCTGCAGACTGGAGCGGGACCTTCGTAATTGGCAACGGAGATGGTTTTTGCAGGCTTTATTGGCTTTGGTCAGTCTTAGAGGTCTGTCATTACTCTGTCACCTCAAACTGGTGACTGACTGAAAGAGCAGGAGCAGTTTATATCCACTCACCTGCTCACATAGAGCAATCAAGCCATAAAGCTTTAAAAAGAAAGGTAGTTTCTCCTGCATCTCTGTTGATACTGCAAATCCTTCCATGGCTGTGGAGTTGATCCTGTCTCCTCTGTTGATAACATGTGTGTGCTTATGCCATCCACCCCAACCAAAGCTGCTCTGCAATTCCTGTTTATTTGACTTGCTTTATAAAGTAACGTGTCAATTTGAAAATCATTAGGTATTCCTACCAGGAGTCAAAGACCACATTCAGAGTGGATTACATGCATGTTTCTTAAAAGTGTTAATGTGCTAATCTGCTGGTTACTTGATCCAGGCAAAATGCCATGATATTCCACATGAGCAAAATACCACAGTTCTTGGAGATTTCATATAAATATTACCCACTGTGTTTCCACATTTGAAGTGTTATACTTGTCTATTAAAATCAACAAGCTGGAACTAGTATCTGGAAATAAGTGATATTACTATTTTATTTATGAACTTCAGATTCTTTTTAATAAAATACCTTACAAATAAGGAACAGAACATGAATCTTGCTGTTATTTCATGCATTCTGTGTAAATATTTCAGCTATGCCTTGCAGCAATAAAAGCACATTATATACACTCTGCATTACCATTGTGACCAATAATGTTTGACTTACTGTACTGTATTTAGTCCAAAACCAAAACAGGGTCAGGGCAACATCGTGGCTGTTTTAACAGTATGCTGCAAGTAAGGCATGCAATGAATAAGTCCTCACACTAAATGAGAGCTTGTTCATTATGAAGTTACTTGGATTATAGAGTACTCATGACTCTGTTAAAGAGTAAAAATTCCTTATTCGTGCTCTGGAATAGGGGTGGGATGAGGCCACACAAACAGTAGTCAGCCTGTGCTTTTGCCATTCACAGCATGGTCCCCACTGTTTCTTGCAAAGCAAAAGCATGAATAGGAGAATACACTGACTTTTGGTACAGAGGGACATCACCAGTGAGGCTGCAGGTATCACCCAGACATATCCACAACTTTCTCTGCTAGGGAACATAAGGTCACTTCTGCTTCTTTTCTTTTATGTTTAAGTTGAATTATCCCTAAAAGGGTTTGTCACCATAAGGAGCAAAAACCATTGTTCTGTCAGGATTTGACTCTCATTGACTCCCTCTGCTTATCAAAGGGAGCATGAGAATGCAGGAGGCTTCATCACTGTGCAGTGTATGACTGAGAGAGACCTTCCCTCCTACCACTATGATGTCAATAGGGATAATTCTTTCCTTTCTTTTTTTTTGCTGCCATGATATCTATCTCAAGGTAAAAAAAAGACCTGTATATTTTCCAGCTCAGCCTCAAATATTTTTTTTGTTGTTGTTGTGTTTTTTTGGGTTTTTTTTGTGGGATTTGGCTTTTTCTTTTTTTAGCAAATTTTCAGTGGAGCTGAATGAAGGTATAGACACACTGGTCCTTCTGAGCCTTATAATCAAGGGCATGAAATTTATATTGGTTAGAACTAGTGGGGAGAAAGCATGTAGTTTTTGGTCTCATAATAAACTAACACACAGTATGAGCCATCTTTTCCTCCTTTTCATCTTTTTTTTGGAATATTATTCTTAATTTTTATTAAAATGCCAGAGGAAAAAGACTATTTCTAGTTGATTTAAACTCCCTTCAGATATTTTTTCAGATCAATTCCAACTTTCTCTTCTCCCATCAGTTTAGGTCACTGAACTGAAAAACCTCACATTTTCTCAATGCTACTTCACTGACTACTATTATACATATACCCATCATTTGAGGCTTAAGAAAAAGTTGACTTATATGCATTCCTCGGGTGTAGATTTCACTGGGTATAGCTGCCAGACATTTACATTCTTCTTATCAAGGGTATCACATGACCCATAAGGAGACAATAGGCCATATATCTTTGTATTCAGTGATGGAGGCTTGGGCCTGCCCATCTGCCATCTCTTGATGTAACCCCTGCTGCAGCTGAACTTTAACAAGTGTCTTTTATTCAGAGCTTATTCAGAGTGGATGTGGGATAAGAGTTAGGCTAGAAAACCACCTTTGGTCTAGAGACAGATGTGCAGCTAATGATGTCACAGCTGGTAAGACAACAGGCTTAGGGGATTGATAATGGCATACAGATCTTTTGGATCATATTTTGCTTAAGATGCCAGTCCATACAGTAGAAAATTACCATTTGGGACATCTGGTAAAGGTGATGTAATCTCGTCTCCTTTCTGAGCATGTCACAGGTCTGCAGTGTTGGACCTATGTTGCTGGCCCTGCTGGTAGCCTAAGCCACAGTGAAAGTAGCCATTGTGCCTCTTGGTGCATGCTCCTCTGTCTGGCCGCTCTGTACATTGGCCCAGGCTCATGTTCTCTGCAGCCACTTCGAGGTCTTGGCTTTGGGACCTAAGTGATAAGTCTGGTAGGAGACTTGCTAAATGGATGGTCTGTTAGAGGGCAACTCCGCCCATGAAAGGAAGAGTGTGCTGGTCTGCCTGCAGGGATCACTGAAGGAGGCTTTGGTGTCACACTCCATGCCAAGGGATCTCATACAAATGTCTCAAATTAGGTGGGGTAAATCCAGATCTTTTTCCCTATGGCTTCAGAGTCAAGAGTTTTTCAAGAACACTGAATTTATTAAAAGACACTGGGACACAGGTAGAGCCAGGCTGCAAGGTCAGGAACAGAAGAAGGAGATTTTATAGCCTATTTTAATATCACAAGAAGCTCATATTCACCGAAGGTCCTATGTCCCAGTAAGAGCAACCCATATTTTCTTGATAATCTCCCTTTGTTCAGTCCTCTGTGAACCCAACTGTTCTTTGGACACAAAATGAAAAAAGCTCTCCAAGCTCTGACTGAGATGGTGTTAGAACTTCAGCTCTCTTGAGGAAAAAACATTAAATAGCCACACACAGACTAAAATGGTAACACAGCAAATCAGCCAAAGCTCGTCAGCGTGTAACCAAGGCTGCATTGTTCTTCCCTTCCTCCCTGCCAATAATTTTTGAGTCTAAGGATATTCTGCTATAATTCATTTCCTGTGCTTAGGAAATTCTGTCCCCGATGCCAGAATATCTAAATCTGGTAATTACTTCCACTGTCCCACTTGGCACAGCTCAAAGCTATCTGTTTAAGCTCCCAATTAAATCTTGTAGTGCAGAAGTGATGCTACATTGGTTTTGAACATCACTAAAGTCATGGTTAGCAGAAGACAGTTTGCAGATTCCCTTGGAATGATGTTGTCAAGACAGGAGCCTCGCTCAAAGCTTGTCACTGACTTGTAGAAACATTTCTGTCAAGGTTGTTTTTAGTTAATATTTATTTGTGCACATCTGAGACTTGGATTGGTCTTCCCGTGCCATTTTAGTGAAGTGGTAGGGAGAAATAAATGTTTTAAGGTTTTCTAGCTTGTATGATACAGTCTCTGAGTTGACAGAAAACTGTTTCAATCCAGCTGAGATGAAACAATCAAGTTTTCACACAGATATTACGCCTTAACAATGCCCTTTCCCTACAGCTATTCAATATTTAGTTTCAATTTGTAGGCCTCTTAAATTGAGTTAGTGATACAGCATAATCCTGGAGCTATCCTGTCTCTAATCCTATAACAATACATTTTGTCATTTCAAAAAATGGTCTCTCTTTCTTTTTTTTTTGTTTGTCCCAAAGGCAAAGTCATGTCATGCTCCAGGAATGTGTCTATTGCAGCCAAAAGAGGAAATCCAACTAATCAAAATGTTATCAGCAATTAACAAAATAGTTTAATGATTTTTTTCAGCATTTCAGAAAAAAAAGAAAATAAAACACCAGGTCCAACTCAGTTTATTTAGCTGCACTGTTCTCTGGTGTTCTGCCAATATTCTTTATAATGGAGATTTAGAAGTTAATAGTATTGGAGATTAGAGATTGGTGTCAGTTACAGAACTGTGCAAAGTGATTTCTTTGCATTAAGACATAACAGCTGAAATGAATAAAATACATTTCATTCTTTCTTTTTTCATTTAGCTGTAATTGCAGTTTTGGCATAGAGGCCAAGTCTCTTTGTCCTGGTGGGATGACCCCGTCCCTCATTCAAAGATTACCAGGAAAAATTTTGAAAAAGGAATGGATATCATAATTTATCCTGAAAAAAGCCCCAACTCTCCAAACCCACCAGTCCCTTTACTTCTTTTACATGTAGCACAGAAAACTCTGATGAAAAAGTAAACAAACAAAAGGACACTCTTGGCCTGCTCAGCATGAGAGCTGAACATTCGCTGCCAGCCTCGCAGCTGGTGAAGGCTGTTGTCTGGAGCCTGGAGTGGCCACGTTGTACCCTCAGGGCTGGAGCTCTTGCCTCTCAGAACCATCCCTGCTGTCCTGAGATGCTTTGGCAGTACCAGGTCTGGTCCCTGACTTTCCCTGCATATACCTGCAGGAATGTCCCCTGCCAGCAGTGACAACTGAGCCTGTCTGCTCCTCCAGATGGGTCTGGAGAAACTGGTGGCAGCCACGGCCCCCATGTGAGGGAAAGGTTCTCAGCCACTCCTGAAGAGGGAGGCAGACAGATCTATAGGTATGTTTTCATGCTCTTCCACAGCAGTTCACAGCTATAGCTAAAAGTAATGCATAGCAACCTTTAAAGCTGCCCAAAAGCTCTTAATGAAAGTTGCTGGGGGACAGGAAGGGGGTGGAATCACAGTAAACCCATTGATTAGGTTCAATAGAGCCTTGTTTTTAAAAATGGAATTTGGGGCCCCAGAGTAACCCTTTAAACAGATCTTTGTCAAATGCCTCAGTAATTCAGCACGTGCCATTCCACATTGAGGATTTATTACAAACTTAATAACATAAGTAATTTTAATGGACTGAGCGCGTCCATGTGTGTGTGCATGCATACTTGTAAGGGATTATAGTTTTCCAACTACTAATTTCCTTGCAAATTAAAACGTTCATATTTGACACACGCTTCAAAGCCTCACAACAACAAACAAAAGTTAAGCTGAGTTGTTCGCACACAGAGAAAGTACAGAAAACTTGCCAACATCACCGATTTCAGTTTTATATAACCAATAGCTTATAAACACTTAATTGGAATCTGTGCAAAAATGTGTTTCTCGGCTGAAACCACCTGCCATGTCCGGTTTCAAATAAATGCCACCTGCTGAGGATCAGCCTTTGACAAACATGTGGGCAAATCAGTTCTTAGTCCAGCAAAGTGCCACCCAACAGCAGAGTGAGTCTCGTCTCGCCGAGAAACGCAGGGTTTGGATCACAGATGAAAAGAGCCCCGCTCTGTAGCAGATGCAGCTGTGATCTAGATGGGAGTGTTTTTAGTAGCTGTTTAACAAGGGCCATCTCTTATGCGGAAAACACTCATTAGCCATCCTTATTTACCAGTAATACCAGGCAGGGCAAGATAGAAAATTTATTTTTATTTAGGAAAAATTGTAACAGTAATGCGGCTTTAGTGATGTCTTAGTGGGCAAGTAAAGCATGCTTTATATGTTAAAAGTGTTTTTATGAAGAAAAGCTGTTTTAAATCTTCAGGTAAGACCCTGTGGCACAAAACCTTATAGCTGTGGGAAGGCTTCTTGTGTACATGAGCAGCTTTACACAGATGTGCATGCATGGACCACTAGTAAGGGTCACATCCTGCATGCCCCAGTTGACTTTCTGGCCACAGGCAGAACCATCCTGGCAAGATGTGAGAGGCCCATTAGTGAGGATCCTTTGGAGGATGTCCTTGCAGGACTTGCTTGGGAGCATATCTTGTACCAGGATGTCCCTGGAAGAGAAGAATCATCATCCCCTGCCATTTCCTAAATAAAATCCACGACCGTGTTGCCAGAAAGTCATGTTACAGGGCACTTTGGATCTTGGAGGTGTTATAAATGCTGTGATTACTGACTAGGTCCTGCTTTATCTTTGCCTTATTTGGTAGAATTACATACAGTGCTTTTTCACAATGGAGTGCATAGCTTTTCTGGGAAGTCTATGAGCAAACTTTGGAGCTGAGTACGATTATCAGGAATGGTGAAGCTGCAGTGAGAGTAAACATGAACAAAGCAGTATTTGATTTACAAACCTGTTTAGACAGAAGAGACTGCTCAGCTGCACTGCAGGACGATGCAGCCCTTGGCCGCGCGGAGCCGCGCGGGGCCCCGTGCAGAAAGCTTTTTTGTTTCCTGCCAAAGAAAACCTTTGCCTGCTCTGTGACAGCCTGCAACCTGGGCTCCTCAGAGATCAATTCACTGCTAACACTGGGAGGTGAGCAGCAGCAGAAGGTGGGAATGTGGTAAAAGGTTTTGTGGAGGGTTTGCTGTTCATGGCTTGAAGAAATGCTGATTCTGTTGAAGCACCAGGGCCAAAGGAAAGTAGCTGGGACCCCTGGTCAGACTCATCTACACCTTGAGAATGGCGTCAGAGGCAGCAGTCATGAGTATGACTGGCATACACCAAATCCTGGCCACACAAGACCACTTTGCTGACACCAGCACTGCAGCAAAATCAAACATTACCCTCCTACCATGATGGTCCCAAATCCCCAAGTGATTGCTTGCTATGTCCTTGGTCCCCATGAGTGCCTGGGATTGATGGAGGCACAGCTGCAGCACAGGGTGGGGAGAGTTTTCCATGCAGGTCAGGGGAAGGAATTACATCTAAGCAGGCCAGGGAAGAAGGTGAGGATGTGGCAGGCAGGACATGGAATGGCATAGAGCTCATCCTCTACTCAAAGAAGGTAGAGTAACCTTAGAGGTCCTGCCCTGACTTCTTCTTAAGTATTGGATGAAACTTCTCTGGAAGACTGCCACTGTCTGCTTTGTCCATTAGCTATTTTATCCCAGTTAACTCTTCTGCTACAGTAGTACAAGCTTTACTTAATTACATGAGAGTATTATCAAAACACTGATTTCACTGTCTGAAAAAAAGAGGTGTTTTTCTTCTTGGTATGAAATACCGTGAAATTTAAACTATTTAAATTTTGTTCTGATTTGTAATGGAAACAAGCTTGAACATGTCAAAATATGTCCAGAAATGGTAATTCTATTTTTTTTTTTACCAGCTGTATTGCCAATGCTTACTATTTTCCTGGAAATACCCAAAATATTTTCTGTATTTAAAAAAAATTCCTGCATATCTTTTTTTCCTAAACATTTTTTTAAAATCTTAAATTGGTGCAGGACTCACCCCTGTGAGTCCAAATCAAGAAAATTTGGAAACCCTACTTTTATTTGCATATTAATAGTAATTTCTGAGACAGCCTCTTGGTTTTGCAAGGTTTGTTGCCTGGTTTTTAAACGTGTGAGTGTTTTCTTGACACAGCAGCAGTCAGAGGGAAGTCACAGAGTTGCCCAACAAAAGCATCTTTCCCACAGGAGCAAAGGGGTTTTAAGTGAGCTTGTGGGAGTACAAGGAGGCTGACACTTACGTGGATATTTTACATTAAGAAAGCTCAAATTCTTGAGTGCTATCTGCTCAGAAGCTCCTGCATCATATTCCAGCCACCAAAGCACCATTTTGCACCTTTTCTGGGTTTTGCTCTAGTGATGCCATCCTCCTGATGGGTTTTAGGTCAATCTCTCAGCTGATGCACAGCAACAAAGGTCTTTTGACATGTGCTGCCTTTCCACAGTCTCATGGCATGTGATACATGCAAGCTAGACCCAAAATGTAAGGGAAGAAAGAGGCTCAGGGTGCTTTTCCCACTATCAAGGGTGAGCAGGATTCTCAGAGGGGTTTGGTACCCACTCAGTGGCTGGGTGTGAGTAATGCCAGAAAGAAGGGGTGAGACAAGAGAAGGGCTGTAGTCTCCCACCAGGAAAGGGAGTGGGAATGGAGGTGGGAGAGGGGCTGGGACAGTCAGGCAGTGTTCAGACACCCAGGCTGCAGCAGAGACCTTGACTTCTCCATTAAGGCTTGAGAGGAGAAGAGAGGACTGGAATTCCCTTTCCTGTGTAAATCTTGTTCTGCTGCTGTAGGGAGACCTCAGGATTTTCACATGAAGGGTAAACTCCCTGGTCCCCGAGATGCTGAGGAGCTGAGTTGAAGTGAGAAGAGAGGCTGAGGGTTGAGTGGATCTCACAGACCTTCTTGTCCTTTCTCTCTATCATTCTTGTGTATTATACCCAGCCTGGTTTTATCCAGCTTGCACAGAGTAATTTCCACACCTTGAGCATTTCCCCCAAGCAAAGGAATAGGGAGGTACCAAGGTGGCATCCAAGTAATTGTTCCATGGACTCTTATTTAATACTGCTGGTTTGCTATATAAATTAAGGACTGAGTCCATAAGGCTTTTTGGACATTTTGCCCAGTCTTATGGTAAGAGACCTGGCTTTGAGTCAAGAAAGGGGAATAACTCTACTTAAAGTACCCTTTATGGTTGGAGCTTCACACGGCGTAAATGCAGGATTAGATGTTTCAAGCAGTGAAAATGTGTGGACTTGTAATGTGTCTGCTCGGGTCTCAGCTAATCCCAACAGGTGCCATGCAGACATACTGCACATTAAAGATTTGTTGTGGGGATGAGGGTAAAAATAGCAAGGGGCTGGGAGAAAAACTACATTTCAAAAGTGATTTTCCTCCTCACAGAAATGCTGTACTTGCAAACAAATTCACTGCTACACCAGATCCACATTCACTAATTTTATTTATACTCCTATGCAGTTTGGAGGAGAGTCTCAAATATGCCGATCCAGCATTGTTGGATTTAAAGAAATTAATAAAAACAACTCCAAGCAGCTGGTTGAAACAATTATGCTTTTCACAGAAAGCCTTGCAGACTGCACAGAAAGTTATGAAAATAATCCTTTCAATTAGTGTGTGGTCAGTGCACCTGCAAAGGAGACTTGTCCAAGTAAAAGTATCAACTAGTGTCAATGAGAACAATTCATGAATTCATCATGAAGGCCTTTTTCTATTACCACATTTACACAGATGTGAATCCCTGGGGTGCAGACACCAGAAGGGTAACCCTACTGTAATCCAAAGAGCATGAGAAACATGAGCCCAGATCAGGAAAGCTATTAATTTTTGTGTATATTTGACTTCAGCATCTTTCCCCCTCTTGCACACAATGCATTTAATAATCATATCTATCCACCTTCCCTGCACTTCTCAGCTCTCTAATAAGAAATAACATATTATTCCTGGTGAAAAATGACATCAGCTAGAGGACTCTAGAAGACCCAAAGGGATTTGCAGCTCTGTAATTTTATCACCTGTACCATAGCTGTAAATGAGTTCATCAAGCTGGTAGAATAATACTCATATTGTAGTGCAGTTTTAACCCACTGGTGCTGGGTGTGTGCAGCATTATTGTATATTGCCCAATGGGTCATCACGGCATTGAAATTAGAGGGGAATAAATTAAAAATTTGGAGAAAAGTGTTGAAAAAATTGAAAGTCGTGAAGCAAAGAGAACTGAGATCAAAGTGAAAGTAGTATAAAGTGTATAAAGTATCTTCTTTGTCTTGATCTACAATTTTCTTTTGCAATTAGGTAAGAACCTCATATTTCTGTAATAACAGAAGATTGCATCAAATGATAACTCTATACATTTGATCTATAAAATGAAGAAAACACACAAGTTTGTAGCTCAATAAACATACAGTAAGTTCCTGAAACAACATAAAACACAAAGAATAGAGGAGGGGAAGACTATGATATTTATCAGCAGCTTGTGGGCAGGGGCCATTATTTTAGTTAAAGATTGTATTTATTGACTTCTTCTGTATCTGAGTATAATATTCTAGTGTTTGCAGCATACGCAGTAGAGGCCAGCAGGGTGTATGTCAAAAAGCCAGGCCACAAAAGGATTGCTCTGATATCAAAGACCTCTGCACACTTTGAACATTTAGATAAACATCAGTTTATCCAAATTGCTTTAACAGTTTTTTTCCAGTGAAAAAACAAACAAAAAAAAGGTGGCTAGACTTTGTAAAAACTGCTATTCTTTGGATTTGGCTACTATTAGTACTTTTTCCTTTTAATTCATAATGAATAACTAAGAAAAATACCTGTTGCTATGATATTATACGGTGCATGCTTCCTCGTGGCTTCTTTTTGTATTCCATGCAAACAAAAGGCAAATAGAGGTATTTATTTGTAATGCATTTTATGTTGTATGATGAGACCAGCGAGAAAGCCCCATGGAGCTGTAATGCCCATGATTGAGCTGTGCCCTGGGATTTGCTGCACTGTAAACACAGGAGCCAAGGAAGTTCCAGAGCTGCTGGATGTCAGTGACACCCCTGATATTGGAAAATTGACTCCATCTCCATCTCCAGGGAGGGGGTGGGATGCAGCAGGACTGCACTGTCCATATCCAAGTGAGTGGTGTGTGTGCTAGCCAAGGTGGAGATGGAGGGAATATGTAAACCACAAGTAATGTTTGGAGCAGTTAAATGGTATGTAGAGAGCACTGGTAACAAGATGGTGAGCAAATATCTCTTTCACTACTCCGAGAAAGTTAATGTGCCTCTCCTTCAGCATGGAGGAGACTGTACCTGCTGGTACCTTCTGATCAAAGCAGGAAAATAAGATATTAAAATTTTTTCTTGCTCGATCTAAGGGAGTGTTTTGCTTTCAGTCAGTAGAATTCATGAGTGTTAATGAGAGCAGGGTTTGGTCCAGAGGTTTTATTTCCCTACTTGTCTTTTGCTGGAAAAGAGGCCCAGTTTCGCAGTGGTTTGTCCCTGGAGAAGTCATTTGCACCTGCGCAGCATGTAGGCAGCCCTGCCAAATCGCAGGGAGAAGTGCTCGCGGTGCCAAACGGGCCTTGCTGATTTCTTGTTTAGCAATCACATCTTAGCACATTTTTCCTTCCTTCCCTCTCTGTGATGTGCCTATTCAGCTCATTTGAAAGGGGTGCTTTGCAGCGTTTGAAAGCAGTTTTGCTGTGCCGCAGATGCGCGCGGTTCTGCGAAGGCCAAGAGCAGAGCTCGTCAGCGGAGCCAAAGCACAGTGCTCGCTTCCAATGCACACTGGCAAGTAATTTCTCATGGATTTCAACAAAAGATGGGATTTAACCCACCATCCTCCCTCCCCAGGATTGCCATTAAGGCTCAGGCCATGGGGGAAATGGTGAGTGCTTCCAGACTGTTAATCACAGCGTGTTTACAGTCTTGGAAACCAGAATTAAAGATCCTTGGAAATCCAAACCTGAACACTTCTAGGCCTGGTTCAGTACTGTTTTGTCCCCCGAGCAGAAACCCGCCGTGGTGCTTTGTCAGGGCTTTGCAGTCCTGAGGCACAGGTGTGAATGGCTGCTCTGCTGGGGAGTGTCCCCAGGATCCCAGCCCTCTGTACCCCAGCCAAGGTGAGCGCCACGGCAGCAGCTGGGGATGTGAGTGGGAAGAACTGCTCCACATGTGACCTCCTTTCATCGCCCTTTCGTTGCCATCTCGGGGAGCTGACTGCTGTGCTGAGATAGCTATACACCTTTTCTTTACAGCTGGTTGGAAGGGATTGGGGATTTTTTACCTTGGGTTGTTTTTTTCTTTTTTTTTTTTTTTTTTTTTTTTTTTTCTTTTAATTAAATGAAGAACCACTGAAATCCACAGTTTTCCAGAGATGTGACAAAATGGGTTTCAAAGTGTATAGTTGCAGTTTTCTGAGTATTTTATTTCAGCATTGAAAGAAACAGCAGCTGGGCCTATTGTTCGACATCTAGACTCTTTCCAAAATTAAAATGTGATACAGGTATTTTTTTAAGGCAGTATTTTGATTATATTGGAATCTGTAAATGACTCATGGCATCAGAGACAGTCTGATTGAAGGTAAAGCTGGCACTGCCTATCCAGTGGCCCTTCTGACTGTCCACAGAGCTGCACTCATACAGAGAAAACATCCTTTACTTCTGAAAATTCCTGGAAAAAAAATACAACACAAAAATAGCTTTATCCATTTTCTTAGTTTAGTTCTACAGGGTTAGTCCTTTTGTTTTATTCACATAACTGGATTCTGTAAGTATTCAGTACAGCAGCTTGCCAGAGATAAAAATTCATGTCATTCTGATGCCTCAATGGGATACCATCTCTCCTCAAAGACTGCTGCTGGAATTTTTATTTTTGAAAGGAATCAGATCCAGGAAAAATAAAATGTCCTCTACTGTACATGCTGTGTATGTAATCCAGAAAGTCCTACAGAGGCACAAGTTTATCATTTTAGTGGCTGAATGGAAAGTTCTACTCCTTTCAGGTAAAGCTGAACTGAATTCAGCTTCTCCTCAAACCAGAAAGTGTCAAAATAAAAAGTCTGACCTTTCCCAAATGATTTCCCCTGTTTTCTTTCCACCACCTAGAAGTCAAAGCAGGATTTGATCTGACCTCACATATGGTTTCTGGAGACCTGAAATGGTACCGTTTGATGACTGCTGTGAATCCTGCCCAATTCCAGAGGAACTGCAGCTGCTCCATGGCAAGGCACAGGAGATGGGCAGAGGAGGATGTGTCCCTCCCTCTCCACCAGGCCCAAGACAGCAGCCAGGCTGTCAGCATCACCACCTGCAGCTGCCACACAGATGTGCCTCACCCTCAGGTGGACTGGAGTGAGGGAGCACCTCCTCCTCCCAGCCAGCATCCCTCTCCACTGGGTGGGCACAGGGAGCTCCATTCTCTTTCTGCCATAACGGAGGCAGGAGGCTGGAGCAAGTCCCTGCTTTGGGAAGGGGCCACAGGTCAGGTCCTACAGCTGCTGTAAATAGTTGCAGCACTGTTTAATTCAATGCAGCCTTTATTTACATCAGCTGATCTGGCCCCACTTCTCCTGTTTTTCTGTGCTTGTTTCCTTTAAGATATATATTTTATAGCCTTGTAAAACACCACTGTATATTCCTGTATAAACTAGTAAAGATATAAGCACAATGTGATTCTGCGGTTGTTATTACAGCAGGGCCTGCAAAGGGACCCCAGTGTGCCAGGCTCTGTGTGGCTCTCTGAGTGACAGGGAGTTCATGTCCAAAATAGGCAGGGCAAGCAGCAGGGAGAGAGAGGAGGGAATGGAACAAGAGAGGTTGGCCCAGCCAGGAGAGGAAAAGCAAGGCAGCAGGAGCCAGGGGTCAAAAGGGATGATGCTGAGATGAAGAGCTGTGAGCAGGAGGGGGAGATGGGCTTTGGAGCAAACAGCAATGAAAGTCTGAATGTGGCCAGCAAAAACTGTGCAAAATACTCTGGCATCTGACCCAGCTGCTCCTGCAGCTGTTCTGCCTGTGCTTGCCTGTGCCAGGCTTCTTCCTGCCTTTCTCTTTCCAAGACAAGGGGCAGGGGGAATGTGGGATAACATGGTGAGAGGAACATGGAAAGAGGAAATAATAGAGGTACGAAGGACGCCTCCTGAAAATCCCTGGGTCCAGCCACTGAAGGGAGGAAGATGGCTCTTCAGAGCCCCAAATTCCCTCCTTCTCTGCCCTCTTATCCACCATTTATGCTGCTTGGGGCTCCCCAGCTTCCTAAGCAAAGAACTAGAAATAAATCCTGGCAGAAGTAATGGTTCCTGTGGGCAGTTTGACTCATCTGCCCTCCTGAGGGAAACCTGCCTTCTAAGCAGAAGAAAAGGAGAATATGCAGCAAAACCATCAATCTGCCTCTGTGTCCCCAGGTATTCAGAAGGAAGGACTTACTTCAACTGGGCAAGCTGGGGATGATATGCAAAAGAGGTAAATGTTTTTTACCTTGTTGTGAGTGGGGTGCCGTCACAGACACCACAGCAGCCTTCCAGCCCTAGGAATGCCCAAAGAGAAGAATGCCTGGTGGGCTCTCCACAGTCTGCATAGGTGAGATTTTGTGCACTCTCTGGAGGAGAGGACTATAATTCGAAAATACTGTGGCAAATGATGGAGCGCTCAGGCTCTCTTCTATAGGCAGCAATGTTCACCAAGTTTGTTTTCTCAGATTATCAGAAATCCAGGCTACACCTTGAGCACAGAGTTTCACCACCATATACAGCCAGAACACAGCTATGTCCAGTCCTAGGACCCTTCCTTCAGAAGAGAGGGAAAAAAGAGGAAAGGTGATGCAGCAAGACCAACTCACTAAGACCACAAATGATAAATGTGAAGGAATTTCAGAAATAAACACATACTGAATGCAGAGAAAATAGTTTCAAATAAAGATTGTTTATGAATAAGAGAGGATAAAGGGTAGTGGCTAGAGAGAAAAAAATCCAAGATGAAAGTGAATAATGCAAATAAAAGGAAAACAAGAGAAGAAAATAAGTTCTCCTATAGAGAAGACTTCCAGTTGCTGGATTATAATCAGTGATTATTCCAAGCACGGTGCCTAGAGTTGCAGGTTTGAATATGAGAAAGGTCAGGAACAATAGGGGAAGGACAAATCACAGGGTAGACAGGAGGAACTGTGGTTTAAAGAGAAAAGTTGTTTGCTTCTGTTGGCAAAACACATTCAAGAGCCTCAGGGTGGGAGATTTTTACATGAACAAATACAGAACGTGGTGCTTCTGCTCCACTTGTTCCTGAAGCAATCCAAAAGCCCATGAGTTTTGGCCACATAGCAGCCATGGCATAGCAGTGTACTGTACTTGGGTTGGTAATACACATACACACACACACACACATACACCAAGCAGGACTTACTCTTTCAGGCTTTGGGCTATACTTGCAGAGGAGAGCTGAGGTAGTGCCTGAACAGAGTGCAAGCCTGGGTATGTCAGTGTGCTGAGAGACTCAGTGGACCATCTGCTGTTGACTTTAAAGAAATTCCTATTTCTTCTTTGTTCAGACGTATTTCCCTGCTGGCTTGCATGCTGAAGAGCAAGGAGAGATTTTACTTTTACTGTCAGAAAAAATACTGATTTGTTTAACCCTTTTTCAAGCAGCAGAATCTCTGAGCAAGCTTTGATGATTCTCAGGTCTACAAGGGAATTTCTGAACAAAACACATCATATTAGTGGATTTCTGGGGCTGGTGGAATGCAGGAGGCTCATTCCAACCCAGCAACTGCCTTTTCTGGACTCGTTCAGTTTGGAGCTGGTTTGCTGAGTACAAACATACTTTCCTTGGCATAGAAACCTTCATCCTGTCTTCCGGCACCCTTCAGGAGTACAGCCTGCATGCTCTCTGCTTGCTGCCAAACTTTCCCTTACAGCCTCTCCTCCTGGCAAGAGAGGAAAAGCAGAGCCAGGGGACAGAGAAAAAGCAGAGCAAAGGCCTGTGAGTAGTGGGGCCATCACTCCTCATTACAGGGGCTGAAGTGCTCGCTTCATGTTCTGCCCGGGACTCTGTGCAACAGTAATGCTTGAAAGGACTATTGCTTCATTATTCTCATTTTAATCTTTGACCACTTCAACCATTTCATTCATTCCAGGGAACTTCCTGTTTCATTTATGCTCCATGATTTCAGGCTAAGTGTATGAGGTCACAACAGGACAAAAACAAGGCAATAAGCAGAGGATGATGTGCATGGAAAAGGAAGATTTCAATTTATACCTTCTTCAGCTGGGTGTGTGAAGCTTTTTTTACCTTTTCAGGGTGGGAGCAAGGGATGTAGAATCAAAGACAAGTGGTTACATTTAGCGCAAGTAATTTACTAACCTCTTGAATTTTCCTTTTTTCCCCCTGGCACCTCAAGCATATTCCACCAGGGACTCCTATATGTTGTCAATCATCTAATGAATTTATTTGAATAAACATCTTATGTCAGCCTGAGATCCGAAAGGAAAGGATCCTAGCTCAGGAGAATAAAGTGCAAAAAGTATGTAGAGGAGCTTTCAACAGTAGTAAAAATCAGCTCTCTTCAACAAAATTGTAAGGCTCCAATAATAGACCTTGATGACAAGCGGAATTAAATAAAACATGAGTGATGAAACCCTGTAATGTTTATGGTGAGGTAGTCCAGACAGATGATTATTAACTGTTACCAAAACAGTGTCTTGGCAGTAGATGTGCAGTAACCAGGATGGAGACTGGTAGCTAGTTTAAATTACTGGTAAAGATCTGTTCTAAGTTTCAAAGAATCCTTCTAACACAATGGAATAATAGCATGAAATCAGTAATTGCGTGTGTGGGTGAGTAGTGCCTGACATCATATTCAGAGGAGGGAAAGGGGTCATTTCCCATTGCATTCTGACTTGCTATCACAGCAAATACCGAAGGAGTAGGGCTGGGTCTCATGTTTTTTTTCATCTAAGCAGCCATGAACATTCCATGTCACGCCCTGCTTGAAAAAGAAAAAAAAAAAAAAAGGGAAAAAAATTATGGTTCTTTTGCTCCCTGACACACCTGGAAATAAAACATCAGCGATCCCTAGATGTAACTCACTGAGCAATTCCAGTCTGACTGAGACGCCCAAATCCAGCCTCTCCTTTGGCCAGGAGCAGTGACGCCTGTCAGGCTCAGGGCTGAGTGCTGGAGAAGCCTTTTGGGACTGGGAACACCTACATCTCAGCTAGGCAGGCGCAATCCATAAAAGCCTCCATGCACGCAAACGAACTGTTTCTGACCCATCACAGACCCCAAGCACCGTCACCGCCCACTGCAGGGGACTGCTGTTTATGTCCCTTGTTGACAGGCTGCTCTTGTAAAGGCTTGGGAGCCTGGATAGAAACTTCCAGGACTTGTCACCCTGCTACAAAACAGTGCTTGTCTCACATGTGTGCTGCACTGTGCCTTAAGTACCCCATTGGCTTAGCCTTTGTAATACTCGGAGCCTGTGGTCTGCAGCTCCAAAACCTTCTCCCGAAGCTGATGAGGCAGTGTTTTCCAGACTCTCTTTGGCCGTACTTTTCCTTAATTGTTTTTATGCTGTTGTTTTTCTGCTGTTATTTTCAGGGGTCTGCACCTGCAAATCCTGGCAGCGTTGTCTGGACAGGGCCTCATGGGAAGCAGCTCCCACTGCTGTGGGATTTGACCTCCTCTCCACCTTCTTCTTTGTCTCTTGGTTTGTATATTTTAGTTTATATTACAGAAAACCAAATATAGTCCTCAGCAAAGTTAAAAATAATAACAATAACAGTAATAATAAATAATAATATGCAATAATAATAAATATTCAGAAAATGTTATCCAGTAGTATCTGTACACAACAAAATTTAACAACCAGTCAATGTGAAATATTTTCACTTAATTAACATGCTTCAATCAGCACAAACAATGCTCGTTACAAAACAGGAATGCAAGTCCATGCAGCCAAATGACAATTTTTTCCTAAATTCTTAATCCCATTCTGAGACTTCCTAGCAATTAGCCCAAGTGAAATGTATAGTACCAAATTAAGTGAAATTTGCTTGCTCTAAAAGATAAGCATCTATCGCCAAGATTTTTAAATACATCACCCTGACATCAATCCTGAAGTAAAATACATGTAGCAATGGTTGTAAACCTAGGCAGCCGTTACTAGATCCAGAGCATGCTTCACACTTTAACTCAAAATCCAAGCATGTTATACAAGATAGTGCAGTTTTCTTCAGCAAAGCACAGCAAGCTGTCTGTTTTCAATGCATGATCCCATCATATTAGTCCCATACTTGGATAGGAGAGTCCTCCAAAAGCCATCAAACATCCTCAGGTCCTAGACACCATTTCTAATTCTCGCTGCAAACCCAGTGGTGGGCATTTCCCCTGGATTACAAGGGTTTGTTGATCAGATTTTAGCATTTCAGCTGAAAAGAATCATCTAGCTGAGAGCAATTTTGAGTCTGGGAATCACTGATCACTCCACAGACACAACACAGCTGAGATAGGACAAGGCTTCAAGTTTTTGTAGGTTTAGGGTTAGAGTCTTCCACTTGCCACTGAGCCAGGGACTGGAATTGTTGGGGAATCAAGGTGAAACTTAAAAGGTAGGTTTGAGGATATCGCTGTCAGGGTCCATCCTCTGTATTCACATGTAATCAGACAATCTTCAATGGCCTCTTCTTGGGTATGGATTAGAGCTGGGTTTCATTTGTACAGGAGATCAAGATTTGACTGGCATTGGACATTAGTCCTTAGTTACTGTTTGATCCAGAAATGACTACCGAACTCTTTTAATCACTCTAACAAAAAGTCCATGGAGCCCATGGTTATTTTGGTGTCTGTCAGGGTTTCCTGAATGAATTTTAGAATTAAGATTTATTCTAAGATTTAAAACATGGGTATTTTTCAGTTAAAATTCTACCTCCTACCCATCACTGTGTTTATTAGATATTGGTTTGCATTCCTCACATTCAATCCATTTCCCACTCAAGCAACCCACCTGGCTCAGTCAACTGGCAAACTTTTTATCCCGTTCAAACAGTTCTCCTTTTACACACGTGGTGCAAAACCACAGGCTGAGCCCACAGTCACTCACAGTCTGCCCCTGCATTCACCTGTGTCATTTGAACTGGAACTGGACTTTCTGCCGCTGTGAGGTGAGTGGCGTTTTGTGCCAGTGATCGGGCTCATGAAAGATGCACTTGGATTTTCATTTTGCTGGAAGACATGTACTGTTTTAATATAATTTTTGTGTAGATGGGGTATGTATGTTATTGGTGTAGAAAAAGAGGTACCCTCTGCAGATCTCCAGCAGTAACTGTGAGCTTTGGGTTGCTGTACTCTGGCCCTTACTTCTGTGGCACATGTGCTGCTTTCAAGACCATGCTGGCATCAAACCAAGTCTGTGCCTCCTGTCTTGCTTGTGCACAGAGATGCGAAAACATCTGCATTGTCTTTGTTCAACCCCGATCAGCAGACAAGCCCCACACAGCCACTCACTCACCCTCCCACCAGTGAGACAGGGGAGAGAATCAGAACTTGTGGGTTGAGATAAAGATAGTTTATTAGAGAAAGCAAAAGCTGCACACACAAGCAAAGCAAAACAAGGAATTAATTCAGTGCTTTCCATTGGCAGATGGGTGTTCAACCATCTCCAGGAGAGCCGGGCCTCATTATGGAAGCTTATACTGATTTCTTGGGAAGACAAGCATTATCATTCTATACATTCCCCCCTTCTTCCTTCTTTCCTACTTTATGTGCTGAGCATGACGCCATACAGTCTGGAATGTCCCTTTGGTCAGTTGGGGTCACCTGTTCCATCTGTGTCTCCTCCCAACCTCCCAGGCACCCCCAGCCCCCTCCCCAGCATGGCAGCACAAAAATCAGAAAAGGCTTTGGCTCTGGGTGAGCCCTGCTCAACAATAACAAAAACATCTCTATATTATCATCATTGTGTTCAGCACAAATCCAAAATATAGCCCAACACCAGCCACTATGAAGAAAATTAACTCTACCCCAGAGTTAATTAACAAAGAAAATTAACTCTACCCCTGCTAAAACCAGCAGATGCAAGAACTAACCTTCTATTCTTGGGCAAGCTGAGATGTGTCACACTGCCCTTGGCTGACCCTCTCTGCATGGGTGGATCCCTCCCAGTATTTCATTTCAATAGCACAGTGAAATGAGCAACATCCTTCATTTTTCATGCTTCTCAAGGTGTCTCCAAAATAATTTACCAGACTATCACCCTATCTATCACCTGACTGGTGAAAAGCTTTAATCCACTGCTGTTCCTATATTCAAAAGTATTTGAATGGCACAGAATGACTTCCCCAGCACAATGTTATGCACAGGCCAAATTCACATCAAATGGATCACTGCATGACAATAGCAGTGTCACATGCACACAGCTTTCGTTAAGTGGCGGGAAGAAGTACTTAATTTGCAGTATATATTGTCTTGTTGCTACCAGAGACCCTGAGTTACGTTCTTTCGCATGCACAGTCTGTGTTGCCAGAGAGCCCCCAGTGGCCCCCTGGCCCACAGCTGCCGATCATTTATTCCACACACAAAGCATGAATTAGCATTCTACTACAATTTTAAAGCTGTTCATCATTAAAATAATTTGGATGAATAAACAGCACATTGGACAAACTCATGCCTTTAAAAATTGTTAGGTACTGTAGGGTTGAATTTTCTCAGTCCTTTTGTTTTTTCTATGTATTGTTTTTTTCCTTTTTGATCTTTGCCGTAGGTCCTTTCTTTCCTTATTTAATATCCCTTCCCACTCTCAAAGAGCTCAGAGTTTTCCTCGCCCCAGAAAGCAAAGGACAAGACATCAAATCCAGATCTCTTGGAAAAGAGCATAATGCACAAACCACAGGAGCAATGGGTGTTCTGAGAGCATCTTTTCAATGCTAACTTTGTCCCCCACTTTGATGCTTTCTCATATGCTCTGTTGAAACATGGTGAATCTCTGTTAAAGGCTCTACCTTCTGTTCTTATCCCATGTACAAGGCAGATCCTGTAGCCTTGTAAAAGTTAGAAGTACAGGATAATAGAAAAAGTATGGAGAAGGCTTTCAGTCTAGAGGAGAAATTAGAGTTGACAACCAACATGCCACCCACTTCCTATTAAAAGATAGCGGTTTTTTGCTAAAGCCCCCAGGATTAAATCCTAGCATTACCTTTTATATCAGCTTTAACAAACATTTCCCACAAATCACAAGCAGATCTTCAGATAAATTAGACTAATTCCCTGTGAAAATTGCAAACACTGTTTCTCTTCAAGTTAAGCAATTGTCGGGGCAAGGAAGGCTTCACTTCTTTCCGTGCCCTCACATCCTCTTCACTTTTTTTTCTGCTTGATGTAATCCTTGTCAGAATGTCAAAGAACATTTGCACAGTCAATACTGGAGATGAGTCAAGAGGTATTTTAACAAATTGCTGAGCCAGGATGAAAGGACCATGGGTCAAACTGCCAGGTTCCCATGGAAGACACAGTCCTCTCACTACTAAAGTGCAGTATGTTTTTGAGAGGGACCTTCACCTGCTGCTATGCACACAAAGGTTGTACCAGCATATGGAACAGAGCCTTTTCTTTGCTTTAAGATGTGTGGCTGCCTATTTCACATCCTCACAGATACTCTTGTATCCCCTCAAAACTGACAGCACTGTGGAAGTAGACCCTGGCCCTGTGACAGTCCTTTGAGCAGGGCTTGGCACTGCTTGGAAGAAGGTGGGTTGACATCAGCCCCAGCCTGGAGGAGACCCTGCCAGCAGCTGCACAGGCTGGGCAATCCTATGCCAGTGCTCAAGGCTGTGTTTGGTTTTCAGTTACAAGTACAGTCCAAGAGCTCAGTCTTAACATTAGTGAGGATGATCAAACAGGGCTGGAAAATCTGCACTTTGCCTCTCACCACCCTAGTTTTTAAGGAAACCAAAGCCATCCCAGCCACACTGGCCAGAGACTGCCCTGAGGAGCAAAACATCATGCTCCTTCCTAGCACTTAACTCAAAAGCCCTTATAAAGAAACTCTGAGGCGTCCGATTTTCCAGCACTGTCAATATAGTCAGAAAGGAGACCCATTTTGGTATAATGCTGCTTCCTGGGAGTTTTCAAAAGCATGCATCTGTACTACCCATAGGGAGGAGGCCCCTGCTTTGGCTACAGAGCCAGAGTTACCTTCACAGAGCTGGAAGTGAAGTAGCTACTGCAGAAAACATGGAGCTGCATATCGCTATTTCCCAAAACCAGGCTGATGCCTGATGCTGTCTTACACATTTGCACCACACTCCAGAATTCCTCTGCCTATAAATACTTTGCAAAAGACTCCCAGGAGGGTGAGGGTATAAAAGCGGAATGAAAGATGGGAAGAATCATAAATAGGACAGTAGGTCAGATGCCAGATCATACTGAGGCTGGTGACAAAATGACTGCTCCCATGTGCAGGCACAGTTCTGCGTAGCACAGCTAACCTCCAGCTTTGTTCAAATGGTGGAAAGTATGAGAATGGCATCAGCTCAGCCCTGAGAAATTTGGGACATGCTGTACTTGGTGATCAGCACCTGGAAGTGATTGGTGATCACCCACAGTGTAAAGGCAGAGTTGGCCTGAGAATTGTTACCCCTCTAGTGCAGCTCCAAGATTCAAGTTCCCTTTTTGAGTGCCCAAAGAAGCAGCTGCATTAACTTGCAGAGAGATGCTGAAGAAATTATACAGGAAGACATCTCATGGCAATATTCCTTGCTTTGCCAGCTTTGAGGAGCACCATGATTTGAAGGGTCCCTGGCTGTGAAACTGGAATAGTGCCTTTGGCCAAAAGAGAAGTTTATCACTAAGGTGAGGCTATTCTTCTCTTACCTGCTGTATGGTCCATAGCAGTTATGGAGGAATGATGAAAGAAATGCCCTGAGCTCAGGCTCAAGGATCATGATCCACAGGTTGCAGAGGCTGTCCCTGACTTGTGGTTGGTTCTGGAGCAGGCACTTCTACTCCACCTTACTGCAATTTGTCAACAGAAGTATGACTGTTTCTAGGAGCAGTTGTGGAAAGAGTTTAAACAAGAAGTAAAGAAACTTTAGGAACCACTAACTTCTAGTGTGGTTTTCATTTTCTAATGCAGGCTTTTGCCAAAATATGTGAACCGTTTCATCCAAAAAAAGAAGAGTTTGGCCCACATTTTCAGACTAGCAGATTGGGCAGTGGCAGGGATTTTAGAGGCTGGAAGAAACTTTGAATCAGAGAGATGACAGATTAATTATTCACAAATTGTCCATCTAAGTACATATCTGTCGATTTGCCCAATAACCTCAGTGTTCATACTCTTTCCAAACACACCTACTATAATTCTGAATAAAGAGATGTGTATTCTCTTCTAGACAAAAACACGATGATTTCCTGGCTTTTTCAGGAAAATATCGTGAAAGATGTTTCTGTTTCCCTTCTCTACCATGCCTTTCTTTACTTCTAGTATGCCATACTGTTTTTATAAACGATTCTATAAGCAACATCTCTGGATTTAATTCATGCATATTACTGGGTAAAAAGGATGCATCAGTAATAACCTATAGTAACAGGGACACCTGGAGTCCAGAAGGTCCTTGTTTTGGTGGAAAGAACAGGTATCATGGAGCAGATTTCCCACTATGTGAGGAGTCTGTTCCCCATAATTTATCTTTGTTCAGTTTTGTCTTAAAGTGGCCAGACTCTTGCTTACTGAGAAAATTGAACTGAAAAGTCATTCCTAGCTCTCACTTTAATACTGCAGCAACTGAGAGTGGGGATGTATGCACAAAGAAACCTTCCATTTCTTCTTTTTTTTTTTTTAAATTCCTTTTTAATCAAAGCCATGCTTTGGGGTATTTTGCTTATATGACTTGAGGTTTTTAACCCTTTGAAATATGTAAGAGTGGAAAAGAAGGAACATTTGAGTTTTCCTAACTTTTCCCTTTCCATATTTTCTTAGTTACATCACTGCTGTTCTTTTAAAGTGGTTTGCTCAGCAGAAGATATTCTTTTTCAAAACCTTGTGTTTGAAAAAAACAGTCTTTTTCTTTTTTTTTGCCTAACATTCCCTTTTTCTTTCCCTAGCTTGCATTAGTAGGGATAAGGGCTTTGCTGAAGGAACAGAACTCCCTCACAGCCGTGCAAGTGAATGGGGCCACATAAGCGAAATGGCTGGAACCTGCAACATCCTTTTCATGCTGGTATGGTTAAAACTGGCCTCAAAAGAAGGGGTTTTCATTACTTAAGCAAGCAAGGCAGATGGAATAAGCTCAGGAATCTCACCAACTTCTTAGTGGTGCCAATTTCACTTAACTGGTTCTTCAAGTAGAACCTCACATTAGCAAGTTTGAATTTTCTTCCATTTCCTAGTCCTTACTTTGTGGCTGAGAACTTCTTGCCAGACCCACAAAGGTATTTAGGTGGCCATTTCCCATATAAGTGTCCAACTTGACAAAGTGAAATCAAAACCTTTTGAATCCTGACGAGCTATATCCTTCCTTTCCTTTGTTACTGTGAACTGCATTTGGCTTTTATGGCATTTATTTTTCAGAAGAGGATAAAACATTTTATCACTTATGAAAATGTGGTTACAATTTGTATGCAGCTCTATAGAATATTACTTGGAGGTGTAACTCTTGCCATGCCATTTTCTGAATAGTCTATTTACTAAGTGTTAATGTGAGTCCCAGCAGGGTGCAGTTAGTAAACTTATGGGTGTTTAGAAGCATTACACTAAAGGCTGTATTAAATGCCTGAGCCTGCAATTAGAAAACATGTAACTAATGCTTGTTTCTATTGTCTGAGGTATTTGGATGCGGTTTTGAATTGAGGACAATTAGGCTGCTGCCCTTTTCAGACACACAATTGTCTATACACACATATGTACTTACACACACACACAGACACATATATGTGCATCTATGTATGCATGTGTGCACGCTCTAATGCATCCAAAACCCAAATTTGTTTCAAATTTCCTGGCTGTAGTTCAGCTCCAGTGCTCAGCAGAAGAGTTTAAGGTGATTTATCCTGCAGGAGATGCCTACACTGCTGTTGCTCTGGCTGCTGCTGTAACTGTGCTCTCAATCCCAGATTCACCATGTCAAATTTATGCCAACTGAGAATGAGGAGCCAGCATTGGCTGAGTGACCCTCTTTCAGTTTAACAGCAGAGAAAACTCAGACTCATGCTTAGACACCTGGAATTCTGGTTGCTGTGACTTTGTGAGATTAGTCCTATTCCCAATGGCATGTCTGAGGTCCCACTGGAAATCTTTGCTGAAGCTGGTCTGGAACCAGGATTCCCAAGGGCAAACTAGCAGCTAAGCCCTTGAACCAGCTTTTTTTTTCCACATAGAATGGATGTTAACATTTCAAACTGTAGTTATTCTGTAGTCAAATTCTTGATTTTCTTAATTTAGGCTGAGATTTCTTTAAAACTAATTTCAACCCATGGCCCTGCAATAGTTTGTCTTAATCTATATAGCTGTAGAAAATAGAAATTAAAAAAAAAATCAACAAGGTCTAGTTTTTAAGTTTATCTGACCTGAAATTCCTGAATTACATCTGAAACACTTTTTACCATATCTTGATTACACTGCTTAATGATGCAAAAAATATAAGGGCTTTCTTTATTGTAGAAGATAAACTATTATAAAAAAGGAAACAAAAATCCAACTATAGTGAACGTCTTTGCACTAATTTTTCATTAACTTTTATGCAGGCATCCTCAATATGCATCACACCTGTTGGTTTCATGGGCTCGAGTCTGGAGTTGTTAACACTCAAAAATAAACCCAACTGCTGTTTTGTTTCACTGACCTCCTTTTTTTGAAGTGTTATTTTACAGCTCTTGCCATTTCTGCCTGTGAGTGATGCAAAGTGAAAAAGAACTCTCACGTCCTCATGGATATAGTCTTTTTCTAATATCAGGTGTAACATCTTCACAGTGTCACAATTAATTTGCTGTTCCCAGCTCTCCTTACTTCCTAGCACCTGCAGAAGGGGTGTACAAAGGGATAAAAGGAAAGGCTGACAGTAGGCTCTTCCAGCAGATTAAATATATAAAATAAATGCATAGAGGAGAACAAAAGAATATTTCAGAACATCATTTGTAAAATTATGGGTTTTTAATGAAAACCATAATTGAGGAAATAGTTTTTCTTTAAGAAATTTTCTTAGGCAGCAATAGGAGAGAGTCTGTCCAGAATGTCTAGATTTTGCTTGGTATTGGAATTAATCTTGCAACAGACCTAAATTTAACATTTTTTTAAGGGCGGGTTGCATGGGGGATAGAGACCAGCAAAGAAGGAAGCCCTCAAATCTTTGATTATCCATAGTGTTTTCTTGAGTGCTCTACTACCTGCTGAAACCACACAACCTTGTATTTTTAATTGGAAAAAGGAGAGTATGTCACTATGTTTATCTGTGATGGCATTTCGTGGGAATGTCGGGATTTGTGGGCCAAGAAGATGTTTGAAGCTATTTCTGTGGATGGCACCAGCTGCTTCTGTGCCAGTCTGGCACAGGAAGGGCGTCTGCACCAGCAAAGAGCTCCTCTCCCAGAGCAGCATATGTCCCTCTTCTCATCCCACTACTGCTACAGCTACTCACTGAGCTGAAAAGGAAAACAAGCCTCCTAAACAAGCCTGACACCCGGGGCAAGGATGGAAGCAGATAGGTCAGTCTTGGCAGAAATGCACTGCATCCTTGCTGTGTCTTAGTTAATGCAAGACTTTCCTGTCTCAAGGAGATTTGCTTGGCTGAAACTTTAGATATAATTATTAAAAGAAAATCAAAAACAAACAAGCAAAATAAATAAAATACAAAAAGCCCCACCACCAAAATAAAATGAGCTCACTTACCGTAACTGGGGAATTGCAAAGTGCAATATTTTCCAGACTCCAGGCTAGGAAAATGTGTTGCTGTTTTTTCCCCTGAAATCTCCAGAGACATCAAGAGAATCAGCAGAAAGCAGCCTGGTTTTGTCTTAAAACCAGTGGCAAGGATTCCCTGGTAGGCAGTGTTTCTAAGCCCTGATAGTATTTCTCAAGACAGGTAGCAAAGCTTGCAACAGATCAATTAGTTTTCATTACAAAAGCCCAGAGTGTACCTCAGGGAACACGACACCATTTTCCTCTTTATTTTCTAACTAGCATTACTTGGGATAGGCATTTATCAAATTTGTGTTTTCATGGGCAAATGCCAGTAAAATGATCAGATACTAAATATCAGACACACGTATCTATTTGGAAGTGCCATTAGAAGTTTTTTATTATTCCAGGTCATAAGAAAAGGGTGAATTTAACTGAACTTCTGCAATCAAAGAAGGTTTCATCATATTTATAAGCAAACCCAGTAGGCTATCCAGTGTCTCTGCAGGTGCAAAAGGATTCTGACTGCCAAAAAAAACATAGGTTTTAGTGATTGATTTTCCTGTAAACAAACAGGAAAATGAAGCTACTGTAGTGACCTTGGGATTTCCACCTATAGACATTTTATAAATATTTAGTGATACCTAAAATGTATTTTGAACATGTGTTTATTATAATATATGATACTAAAATGAAAAACAGAATAAACTCCAATTACGTCCTAAACATTTTGCCTGATAAATCTGGAATACGTTAAAAATATTTTAGGAATAATTGAAACATTTCACACATTCAGCATTGATGCAGCATTCTTTTTTATATCTAAACCATCTGTGTGCTACCCGTTGCTTGTCAGATGGGCGCTGTGAAAAGGGTCCGCTGATTTTCTGGGAATTGTTCTGGCTGAGAAAGCATTTGACCAGTATAACCACACAGGTCACGATTTATTAGCCCAGGCAGCACGTCACAGCACACAGGCAGGTATCCAACATGAAACTCGCCTCAGAAAGCTGCAACCCCTACTGTTTCCCCTGGAACCTAATCCAGAAAACATGACTTGAGGGAGGATCCAGCAGAGGAGTTTCATGATCTTCTGCTGTTTCATGGAAATGTGTTTGGAAGTTATTTTTCTGGGGTAATCCATCATGAAATAATCATGGAATAAATGTGTCTTGTATAAAGATCCAACTATTTGTCCCTTGGCTTCCCTATCCACTGCAGTGGTCACTACAACAGTGGTCCTACTTCTGCCTTACACAGACAAAATATCTCCTTCGCATTCCCAGATCCCACCTCCATATTTCTGATTATCATATTAGCCTTTTAAACCACAAAACTATTTTAGGGATTCAAAGATACTCAATTATTTGTAACAATTTCCACATCCCTTTTCTGCTTCCTGTGATGTAGTGCCCCATCCTGTAAACGTGGCTTGTACACTTTCATTTCTAAATATGAACCCCTATTTGGCCCCATTTGGTTACACCCAGCTATGAAGTGAGCCAGATCACCTTCACTCACAGGAGTACTGTCATCTTTACTGCTTTCAAATTTGTGTCATCTGAAAAATTTATTAGTGTAATTTATGTGGTATTTGTGATTTAAACAAAGATCGTGTTGCATGGAAAGGAGAAAGTTGCCACCCATTGATAATTGCCCATAAAATATCTATGTTGAAGTCTGGTATAATTTAAAAATTATACATCTTGGAATTTTACAATCAGTCGACTAGTTTGTTGAAATTATTTTTCTGTGAATAAAATCGGGTTGACTTGACAAGATCCAGCTTCCCTAAAGTTACAGTACTTGGCAGAGATTTTTATCTCTGCCTTCAGTATCTACCGTTTCCTCAGTGCCACTCTCAAATGAAAGCTAGGCAAGTCAACTTACATTTATTTGGGTTGTCCATCTTGCTTTTTTTTTATTTATAATTACATACATAGTATTCACTACCACCTAAAGAAAAAGTAAGATCCTTAGCTGCTCCTCGAGACATCTTGGGGACAATTAATCCAGGCTTTCTGACTTGAACAGAGAAAAACAGGCTTGTATTCTCCCAGTTTACTGCTAGATCAGAAAACATTTCATCAGCATCATATGATACTCATACTTCCTCCAGCTTTGATCCACCAGAACAGAGATACTTATTGAATGCATCTGTCTCATAACGTCTCATTACTAGGAGTTTAACCATCAACATTTAGTAATGGACTCACAGAATTTCCTTTCATACCTCATGTAAATTTATGGAAAGCATTTCTTGTCTTATGTGGGGTTTAACCTCTTTTCTCCTATGCAAAGTATGGGGGGGAGCAGCAGCTGCTTGCTGCAGCTCAGGTTGGGAAGGCTCTAAGGAGGCAGAGCTTAAATGAATCAGGCTTGGGAAAACCACCCAAACACCTGGGAAATGCTTCTCTAGGGAATCCTCTGGAGGAGATTTTGGACAGAGAGTCTTACACGGTTAGGGCTGGATGCCAGCTGTAAGGTTCTTGTAACACACTTTTAACAATACCTTTTTCCTTCTTACTGAGCTGACCAGGTGCTTTCCTCCTGATCACCCAGGACACAGGATCTCTGTGCTCCCATGAGGCTGCTCTTTGTGTTGGTGAAGTCCAGGCATCAGCAGGAGAATGATGACACAAAAGACTGCCATTGCCTTAGAAAGGAAGAGCAGGACAGACCATCACTTCATCTCCTCCAAGCTCTTGTGCTCAGCAGACTGTGATGCCTCACCCAAAGAGGCTGTCTTAGCTCAGGCCAGCACAGGTGAGATTGTCTTGCTGCCAGCTCATACCAGGCTCTTGGTGCTAGACAGATGGCTCAGCAGCCCCCAGAGAGTTTTTGGGAAAGCCAAAGATTTGTTAGCTCTCATCAGGCCACAGAGATCAAGACACAGCTGGAGCAGAGGGAGAAGGACCAGGAATACCTCTGTGAAGGCTGCTGGGACATGAACAGTGCTTGCCCCAGGCTTGAGACTTCCCAATTCTGGCACCACAGCACCTGATGCCAGTTCCTGGGGAGGCTGCCCAACAGGCAGGGCCCTGGCAGGGCACTCCAGACAATCCCTCCTGGAGGTGTTGGTGTGATGTGTCTCACAGTCAGTTTTTCTAAGCAGCCTTGGGTCTCTCTGCAGTGTGGCACAAGGAGAGGCAGGTGCAAGATGGCCAGGGTGGAGCACGTGGTGCCATGGCTTGTTCCACATTTTCAGTGGCAGTGCCTTTGCAGTCACCCCTTCCACTAGAGCCCCACCAGGACCTTCTCAGTGACCCAGCAATGAACCACCTCCCTAGGTCAGGTTCCATGTACAGAACTGAGCTGGAAGAGATAAAATAAACCCAAATCCACCCATCTGGTGCTCACTGCAGGACCTCTGCCAGCATGGAGTTCCACTGGGATCCAGGCCTTACATGTTGTATTTTCTGCAGATATTCTTACAATTAAAAACAGGACTACAAAGGAATCTGGGAGGGAGCTCTTGGCAGCATGTTGAAAGCCCCTGAATAATTTTTTAAAAGAAGATTAATGTAACTGTTGCTGGTAACTCTAGGGAAAAGAACAGCTCAATTTTGCAGCAGGCTGTAATTTGTAAATTGAATCTAATGCTGCCACATAAATAATACTGCAGAGATTAAATCTGGAGAAAGGTGTGAAATGAGAGAGCTACAGCATCTAAGAAGCAAATGCAGCAAACATTTGTACAGTCACTGTAGAGCAGAATGTATTAACAAACATTTCTATTGTTCAAGTCAGCTCTCTGCTAAATGAGAATAACATGGACTTTATATCAGAGGGAAAGTGCCAAATATTGCAAATTTTTCTTCTGTTTCCTCTGAGCTAGCCTCTTTGGTCTCTATGTTGCAGTCTTGTGTTATTGTTCCAAGAAAACTTTTGTGTCCTCGATGTATTCTGTATAAACTGTAAAAACTCCTACTTAATATGAAAGCTTTGTATTTTTCCTGTCTGGGATAGAGTTCATGAAGCTATCAGAATGCACATGTGAAAACATTACTGTCTCTTAAAAAAATGAGCAAAATGTAAAAATATTTTTGTCCTTTCATCCCCTGGGACCACGTGACATCCAGAAGCCTAAGCACAAGCCAGATCCCAGAGTGTGAGCTTTTATTGGTATTTAGAGCACTCTTGTAACACATTACTCACTGTAGTTACACCTACTAGAACTTATAACTAGTAAAGGTAGAAATAGACCTCTATGCGCTGTTAAAGTAGTTAAAACAGTAGTTTTCTGAGATACTAGCTCAAATTTGGTCAAAGGGAACATTTCACAGGTTTCCTTAATGGTCATCCCATGGCTATAGGTTTCTCTTTTCATTTGCTGCGTGTCCGTCACCTCTGTCCTTATACCTCCAGGCAAATTTCTTCTTTGGCACAACAGGGCAGCAGTTGGGTCATCTGCCTTCCTATGAATTGTGCTGCAGTCTGGTCCCCTGCTCTGCTCCAACCCGCTCAATGTCCATAAAAATGGAGCAAGGACATCAACATTGGCTGTGAAGTGACCAAAGGTAGTTTTCCAGTTTTGTTGTGGACACTGCCTTGACTCCCAGAGCAGTCTGTCACTGGGAGTAGAGTGTGTGCAGGGTGATGAGTGAGCTGAATGTTGTACTCTTCATTCTATTAAGTCAAACAGACCATCTGCGTTCAATAAGTCACAAAAAGTCCAAAAGTTTCATAGGTCTTTGCCTCATTTTGGGCAGCTGCCATGTTCTGGTTGCATTTTTTACTCCTGTCAAAATGTTTTTCAATGCAGAGCACTTTAGGTTTTCTGATTAGAAATGCTTGTGTGGTATCAACCTCAAAAAACTCAAATTCAATAAAAAATGTGGATGCCATTTTCTATTGCTACTTCTAGAGTTTCCTGAAACCTATGAAACAATTGAAAATTTCCAACCTGGAACAGAATATTTCTACAATTCCATGAACTGACTATTTTTTTTTTTCTTTTTTTTTTTTTTAGGGCTGAGAGAGAAACTTTCCAAGCCACATAAAGAGCTGCCAGTGTTTATTGCAGTATGGGTATCATAATAAAAGATCAGAAGTGAGAGACTTTCTAAACATACACAGTATTTAGCACCTCAGAAGGTGTCCAGTATAACTTTTAGTTGTATACAAAGCTTCACCAACAACCCTTAGAATCTGATGCACTGCTTTCTTGCAGAATTTCTGTTACTTCTTGTGAACATCTTGGATTTTATCTTTTTTTTTTTTTTTTGAAGATGAAAACAAAACCCACATGGTACTTGGGCAACATGCCATTTCTTTCTGGATTTTTAAAATGCTTGAAGTCCCATAACTTATAAACATGAGAACAGCTGTAGCGGGTGAGATGAAGGGCCTGTCCAGCCCAGTATCCTTTGTCTAATAGTGGGACAAGACCAGAGGGGAAGAGCAAATGAGCAAAGCAACTGCATGTGGTACTTCTCCTGTTGTCTCCCAACCTCCCACAACCTGCACCACAAACGTTTCTCATGGCAGATGTAGAGATGTAACTTTTTATTAATTTGGTAACCCTTGAGGGGATTCTAATAGAAGCTGTGAGTTGCTTTGTTTTTGCATGGATTCCAACCGTTTTAATGAATCCAGAAGATAGGAAGGAAAAAGAAACATTGCATTGGATGGGAAGGGACTTCTGAGTCCAGGTTTCCTAGTTGAGAATTTCTATGGAAGACTTCAATTTCTTGTTCAAGACGAGGTGACCTTGCTAAAGCCTGTAGCAGCAATACACAGGCCAGGGTTACTTCAGGCACACTCCTGTGATACCTTTTTTTGTGCTTCTCCCTTCCTCACTCCTCTCTGGACTCTGTATTACTGCAGTACAGTTTTTCCTCAAACTTTAATAAGAGAGTTAACCAAACAGCTTTTTTACCTGAGTTTGGAAGTAGGCAAGAACAGCCTAGTGGACATGGACTTGGTGGTCCATTATTGGTATACACTGGGTACCCAAGGAATATTGACTTCTGTTGCTCACCCTACATCTTCCATGGACAGTTCCAGGGCATGGGGGGAAGTCTATCCATCTATCCTTTCTCTGCACCCCCAGGAAAAATGCCTTCATGAGCTGTGGCAGGGGAAGCAAACCTGCTCCCCTCAGGGTGACACCTCCTGGTTTCTAGAGCTGCTGGGGTCAGAGGGTGGGATTAGCTTGCCACTGTACATCCCTTTCACTTGGTCAGCAGCAAGAGGCTTTTGGAGGCATTTGTTGCTCTCCAGCCTGTTTTAAGTGGTCCTTAGGCAGCCAGATAGTCCTCCTGGGGAGAAGTGTCATAATTATTCCTGGACATCTATATGGGGTGTCTGTCATCTCGCCGCACTGATCAAATGACACCATGTCCTCAAGAGGTGAATATTCGTTAAAGACCTGGTTCTCACTTTCTCAATGCAGAATCACTCTTCATCTCCCCACCTCCTGAAAAGAAAAAGGGGGGAGGGAATGGGGGAAGAGAGAAGAAAGCCATGAAAATTCAAAGTTCATCTAAATCTATCAACATGTGCATAACGCATGTTTGCGTCTATTAATCACTGCTGGGGAAACGCAAAGCCACAATGCCATTATGGAAAAGACAACAGATCATTCCAAAGCCATATGGCCACCACCATTGATCCTCACATCCAGGAATCAATGAATGATCTTGACTGGTAAGAATGTAGAATAAGAGCCAATATTATAACTGTCCTGCTTCTACAGACTGTGGAGAAATATACTTGGAGTGTAACTCAAAACTGCAACAAAGGGCACATGAATGTGCTATCAGTATTTGCTATCAAAGGATCTGATCATGTGGCGTGATGTGCTCCAAGAGTGATTACAGCAACATTTAAAAAAATTACATTGCCCTATTTGTTCCTTAATAAATCAGTTTTTTAACAGAATCCCGTGTGAGTTGGAACCTGAGTTATATAGGCAATCCCCCAAATCCTTGATATATATGATTCCATATATTTGGATAGACTATGTATATACTGAATATGACAAGTGGATGTGGGACTCAGTGTCTTTGTTTTGGTGCTTTCATTGATGCAGAAACCAAATAGGGAATTTCCAGCTAGCATAACAGGCTCTAAATGTCTTCAACCGTGTTTATAAGCTGTGTTAGAAGGTATGTGGTCTCTGACATGGTCTTTAAATGCAACGGGCCAGATATTCAGCTGGTCTTAATTGTGACTCTTTTGTCGCTGAGAACACCATGCCAATTTAGCCCAGCGTAGGATCTGGCTCAGCATGTCCTTTCCACAGTGTCTGCTTAATCTGTGCAAATCCAAGTTAATCTAAAGTAGCTTTCAGTATCATTTAAAACTACCCCAAGGAACAAACTTCTCTTTACAAGGATGAAATGGCATCCAGAGATATTTCCTTATAAAATGAGTCTGCAATAACTGATATCCCATTCTGCAGAAATATGCAGCAGTCTTCGTTTCTCAGCTGGCACAGAAAGAGGGTCTAAATTTGAATCTCTCAATGGACCATTCAAGAAAATTTGGATTTGTTCTGCAACTGTGTGTAATTTCCAGTTTAAAACTTCAGATAAATAGATTGGAAAATATCTTGTTACAAGGTACTGTTAACCTCTTTGGACAAGATTTACAGAAAGAATGAAATGCAGTGGTGTCACACATTCCCCTTCTCTCCACTCTACAGAGAAATGTCACTCCCCTCTCATAGAGTTCAGTATTCCCACTGCATTGGCATTTACATCTTTTTGTTATAGAAAGCCTATGGGTTTTAAGGTCTTTTTCCAGCCTGTCTAGTTCAAGTTGTGCTGTCCCCTGACAAGCTCAGCATGTTTTTCAGAGCGGAATGAGGAGCCACCAAATATATTTCTCTTTCCTCAGTGTTTTACTAGCTGGCACAGCCACCCTTGGGAAGTGAGACATTCGTTCAAATGCCCACTGCTCATGGGAGTGTATCCAGGCCATGAAGTGTTAAGGAGGGGGATGTTTGGCTGCTTCCCCATATGTTAAAACACTGAACTGGATATTCAGGCTGGGATTTTTCCCTTCCTGCCTGAAGGCTGTCACAGGCCAGAGACAATTCCCAGAAGGCAAGACATCTGCTGTCACTCTTTTTTAAGGGAAAAGGTAGTGAATCTGTATTGGCATGATCCTTGCAGCAGCACTCTGGTGAAGCTGAAGCAGTGCAGAATAGCTGTTTTCAGGGACTGTTTTTCAGGCTGGAGGATTGGTTGCAAAATGCAATTTCCAAACACCAGTGATGTAACAGAATAAATTTATAAACCTACGGAGTTAGGAGGAGGTTCCTTGGATGCCAGTGATACCTAAATATTAGACCAGGCAGGGGTAACACCTGTGGTGCCAGGGGATAGTGCAGGGAGCACCCTGCACCACACAGCTAAGGCTGTCTCTGTGTACCAGATGCAGGAACTATGCATGTGCATCCCTTTGGCTGACTATCAGGCAAGAATGCATGAAAATTAAACAAATTACTGGTTATTACGAGAAACATATTTCACTAATTGGCTTCTGAGGGCAACATTTTATTGGGCAACAACTATCAATAAGCAAAGTGTGCCACTTGTTTAGTATTAGAACTTTATTCTAGCCTAAGGGAAAGGAAAGACTAAAGGATCAAGGAGACAAATGAAAAACAAACACGGAAAGCTGCAAAGTTAAAAACACTGAGGGAAGGAAGCCACAAGGGAATGGGATTAGATTTCAGAGTCTCCGTAAGTGAGCACTAGGATCTTTCTTGTAAATTAATTCCACACTTAATTTTTGGAATTCTTTCTTACTTTTCCAGACTCCAGCCAAAACTAAGTCAGATGAAATGTTATAAGAGGTTGGCATCCTGGGATGTAGTGGTAAACTAGTTTACTTTCCCAGTTTCCTTTCATATGTAGATTAAGCACTGAATTTTCTTTTGTCATTGCTTGCAAAGATCTAAGTTTCCTTCCTAAGGCATCATCTTTTATTAATCAGCTTATCCACAACAGAGTCCAAAGAGACTGGAAATGGGTTCAGACAGATGTTGATAAATGTCTTAAGTTTCTTATAAACTAAATCAAGGCCAGCCATGTTTTATTAATAAGCTAACCTTCAAACATACTTTGCCCTCTGCATACTGTATCACACTTTAGATGCCATCCTGTTTACACTATTTGTCCCAATTTTATTCAAGGCTGTTAACATCCATTTCTTAAAAAGGCAAATCCAATGTATATCTATAACACAGTCATAAGGGGTAAATTATATCCTCTGCTAAAATACATGCTACATACCAGGTGTGGTAGGAATTTGGAAAGACTAGTTTCTTTCCATAACTCCTCTTCTTTAATTTTATTTGATTTTTATGTACCTGTTGCTGATTAAACACATTTAACCAGCATGCAGCTTAGCTGATACTATCACCTTGCCGTGGAAAACAAACTTCTGTCATGCCCCTGAAGCTTTCCCCCAACTCCAGCAGCAATGATGGATCCCAAATCTTTCAGCTGTTGCCAAGCCTGAAGCAGACACTTGAACATGCACTTTGGTTTTACAGGTCTTCAATATGATTAATATCACTGATAGAAGTTGTAAGCATTTAGAATAACGCTTCCATAAAGAAAAGTGTAGAGGCACAAATGACTGGGTGAGCCCTGTGACAAGAGAAATCTATGAAGCCAGAGGACCTGTATAGTATTTCCAATGGAAAATTTGATGATAGGGACAGATGGCAACCCAAGGAAAACATTTAGGGAGGTAGGGAGAGCATGGACAGTGATGTCTGGCTCAAAGTGTTAGAGAAATGTTGATCTGGATGTCCCCCAGTGACTATAACTGTGAATGTGATTGGTGACATTATCACCTTAAAAAAAAAGCTTAGATTATTTTGGAAGTCAGAGGGGGAAAAAAAGAAAAAATCCCTCCAAATAGCTTTTGGCAACTTATTTTTTTAACCTATCCCTAGAGGTTAGTGTTTTAAAAGCATGACAATGTTACTGAAAGAAGCATTACTGCAATTAGGGGAACATGACTGGTTAAAGGTGTCCTGTGATATGCCTTACAGCATGACATCTACAAGGTTGCTTTTTTGTGCTCCAAAAACCCAACTGTGAGATGTTTTACAGTATCAACCCTCATTAGAAAGCAAGTTACACAGAGAATACATCTTCAAAAAGCGCCTTTTCTTTGTGATGGTGTTTTATAGAATTTTAGGCTTTTTCAAGCTGATTTTTCAGAGATGTTAACATGTTATCTTTCATTAAAATATTTTAGGGGTGGGTAGATATCATAATTTTGAAAAACAAAAATCCAGAATCCTGTCTATACTGTCATGGACTGCAACTTTATCATTGACTTAAACTTTTTTTTATCAATGATAAAGTTTGCACTGTCTCTGCTAAAGCTGGAAATTACATATGTAAAACAAAGAACCAAGAGAAAAAGATGTACAGTCAAAGGCTCCTCTCACAAATATGACTCTGGGATACGCAGCTGAGAACAGGATGTTCACACAGGCACAAAATCCCAAGTAACATGTATCATGAAACACTTCCTATTAGGTCAGAGTTACACTGCTGATTCATTAAAATACAAAGTGTTGCACTCAGACTTCAACTTTCAAGTGAAATCTCCTGAAAAATGGACCGTTGTGGCTGAAACAGCATGAAGTCCTGTCCTGTCTTCTATACTCCTCTCCCCTCCCAAGTTTCTTACAAAGTCTTCCTATGGGAAAAGTAATGAGAAGATAAGCAGGATTTAACCAGAGAACCTTGAAATGCAGCTAATAATTTATCTCAATAAAATGGAGTATCCATGAGAGATCTGAAAAGACCATCAGATAATTAAAGTGATACATGATTGGAAAAATATTTCTGACTGTGTCAATTAGACATCTGCTAAATGTTTTAACAGAAACTAATGAAACTGTGGTGAAAAGATAAAAAAAAAAAAGCCAAAAAGATGTCTCCAATTTACTAGACCTATTGTTTCACAAATGCATTCCCCATTGTACCTCAGTGTGCTAAAACACTTTTAAACGTCTTGCTCTCATCAGGTTCTTGCATAAAGGATCCCCTCTGCTCCTTAGGTGCTTTTTGACAAGTGTAAGATTCCCCTCTGCTAACCTGCCTCAAATCTCACTGAAGCTAATGGGAAATCAGGACAGTCCTTCACCACGCAGATTTTGGCCCAGAGGCACAAATGAAAATACTTTCACCATCTTTATCGTGTCCAGGAGATGAAAGGAGAAATTTCAGTGGCGCTTAGCACTAGCCTTCTAGGCCTCATATTCTGTGCTTTTTCCAGCACACAGAAATCCCACGTGCCAATTCCTCTTATTTTTATTGTAGCTGATGAAAGTTCCCAGCATGGAGAATCAGGAGTCTAACTGCCAAAATTCCCTTGTGAAAACCCAGCCTCTAAAAGATCAGTTTTCCCTCCAGAAAGTTCATCCAGAAAGTTCCCTTCCCAGCAGCTCCTGCTGAACACCAGTTCCAAGGACCTTGCTGTATCATCCTCACATGAAGTTGTAGCATTACGTCCTGCCATGCTGTTCTGCAGTGATCACTACATTTCACTGAGGTTTAAAGTAGAAAAAACTTTTCTGTAAAAAGCAAGTGAGCTGCAAGATTGTATAGCCACCTACTCCATGAAAAGAGGGACTATCAGTGGGTGCAGTGAAGTTTGAAATGCCTTGCTTTTTAAAATCAGTCATTTCTTTTCCTATCAGCAATATTTATATGTAGCAGCAGGCAGCCAGAAGCTCATTTGAGGTGGACAAGAAATTTTTTACATTAAAGTTGTCAAAAATCTCTTAGTTATCCCAGTGACATTAACAGAAAAATTAGGACCATTCCTCTCCTAGTAAAATAAACAAAATCAGGACACAGGCATGGGCTTTCAGCATAGGCCAGTTATCCTTCTTCCAAGAACAGCTCAAGTAAAGTAACAAAGACTTTCTTCTTCAGTTTCGTGGGATGTCCTCAGAGGAGATGTTCACTGCAGTTTGTATTTCTTGGTCTGTGTAATTGCTGAAAAATCTCAGCTGTACCTCTTCAATGCAGTCATTAATCGGAAATATCAATTGCTCTTAGAGGGTGAACTGCCCTTCCCCCTCTCTGCAGGGTGTCAGGACAAGGCAGGAATCCCCTAAACCCCCCTAATCACTCCCTCTAACCTGGGAGTCATTCAAACTCTGCTGTAGCAGCAGTGGGCACAAACCATGGTCAAAATGGGCTGTTCATGGTGTCCCAGTGCACCAGCCATCCCCACCATGGCCACAGCTCTCAGCTTTGGGGTGGCACTGGGGCTTTGCTGCCACCCTCTCCATGCCCAGAGCTGTGGTGGGAGCCTGGGGAGCTTCTGTGCAGCGCGTGGCCAGTGAGCAGCTCCACCGTGTGCCGCCTTTATGGGGCAGATGTTGGGCCAAGTGTCACAGCCCCAGCTGCTGGCTGGGAAGGTGGAACCCTGATCCCATGCCAGGGAGCAAGGGCGGGGAGCAGTGAGAGCTGTGCGTGTGCGCGCGTGAGCATGTGTGTTTTGAAAAGCATTAATGTGTCTGGCTCTTGGCGGGAAAGTGACTTGTTAAATTGCTCAGAGGAGGCCTGGCCCACCTATAGTGAGACTGGAGCAGTGTACAATCACAGAGAGTGTAGCTGATGGGAAAAATGTGCTGGGTTTACTGAGTGTAATAGATGTTAAAAGGTACAACCTGCTGTGTAGTTTAACAGCTCCTATTAAACCCCCAGACAAAGCATTTGCTGGGACTGTGGAAATTCTACAAAATCGCCTGTCCCAAAAGTCACCGCTGAGCACAAAGCATTTCTCTTTTTATAAACTGAATCATAAAAATAAAAAATAGAAAAAGCGATTTCTGAATATGTGACTGGATTAATGAAATTAACAGAGTACTTCCAGTTTAAAAGAGTTTAATGATGCTCTAAGGAAAATGCAAACTGAAGGCATTATAAAAAGTCAGTGACTGAATGAAGCTGACTTGATCCCTTCTGTGCTACAAATTGTTCCAGCAATGAAGACAACCGCTAGAATGCCAGGGTGCTCTGACAGCATCTGGTAATCTTTACAGCAGATAAACTGGTGGTGAGACAGCACAGGCGGCTCTTAGACAATTCTTTTATTTTCCCTTCTTCTTGTGGTAAATAATCTTCAAAGCATGTTCAAGCACAAGCAAAACACTGGAAAAAAAAAAAAAAGACAAAAAAACCCAATCACCTCAGAAGAGGAAGAGCAAAGGATCCCAAATCACATTCTGGGGACTTTGGAGAGCAGTGTAGCAGCTCTACACTCAATTAACAGGCATTTGGACTTCTTTCAATTAAAGGAACAAGCCTTAATGCAGAGCTCATTTCACAGTCTGATGCTTGGAACTGCAATAAAAGCATCAGGGAGTTCTCAAAAGCATATCTGGATGTGACTTCAGCTTGCTAATCCACACACAAAGGAAATCCTTGCTGCAGTGACCTTGTTGCTACAGGGAATGTTAAAAAAAAAAAAACAGAAAAAAGAAACTGATTATATTAAATACCTGAGAAACCAGTCAGCGATATCCAGCTCTGCAGCTGGGTGTATGATTTGGTACTGTGAGAGCCACTACTCTCATAAAGGTAGAGCCAGTCCAGGAGGGTGTGCAGCTCCAAGGTTCCACCAGCTGGCATCAGGGACATCCCCCATCCCCTGGGGCAAGGCTGCACCTCCTGCAGATTGCCTGCATCTGCTGCACCGGCAAGGCAAGAAGTCACAGCTCCTGTGGAGGAAGGGTGGCAGAGAGGAGGCATTTTCAATATGCAGAATGCTCTCAATGAGACATTGATGACCACTGCAGCAGAAATTATGCAGAGTTTAATGGTGTGGATGTTAATGGTTGTGCACTGTGGTGGTGAAAGAATCCATGCCAGGTGTATGCAAGGATGATAAATCCAGGATGAACAGAAAATCTAACCATCAGACAGTTATGGGGTGACTGAGTAGCCTGTCACTCTGAGAAGGCCAAACATGCCCAGGCAGTACAGCAGCATTTTGAATGTGAGTTACTGGGGCTACCAGGCAAGGAAGTCCCTGGATAACCTACCAAGACTATTGATCTGGGCTGCTGACAGCTGCTTTTAACAGAGCTCTAAGACTCCAAGAAACTGGTAGCTTTCCTCCAGTGACCCTTCTGAAACCAAATGTCTCAGCTGCTCTCAGAAATTTTAAATGGCTTGGACTTGGACCATTCCAGTCAGTCTCTCTAATACCCCATTGATAATGAACGAAATCTCAATACTCAAAAAAATAGGCCTGAAAGAATATCCTGAAAGAACATCATTTTGTTGTAATCACCATTACTGAGGCAGTGAGTCTCATGATGGAAAAACTGGATTGTGTCACTGAAGGAAAACACGCTTCCCAGCCACAAGACTCAAGTCTTCTACTTGTGCCTGTGGTTTTTACTGCATTGTGAATACCCATTGCTTAAATATGCAAAGAGAGGGACTGTGAATCCCTGAAGGGTCTCTTAGCACCTCAAAGTGTATTTTAGATACTAAGCAGCAGAAAAATGACTAAATGCATACCCTTCCTTACACCATCTACCCAAAAAACAAGGGTCTTATACAGTCCATTTAATCTCTTTTATTTCCTACTCTCTCCACAGATAGAAGTCTAGTGACATCTGCCACATCATTTATACTGTACTGACTATTAAGTTTAATCAACTAGATCCTAGGAAGATCTTTGATCTCAAAAAAATATTTCAAAGAGTATCTTCCCTCAAAAGCCTACTGCTTATAGAAAGTGCTGATCCTAGGACTAAATTGGAGCTCACACAAGTTTGGTTGTGAAACAAGAATTCACAGCCCCAATACACACTGTTATTTCTACAGATATTTCTAAAGATATCAGTGGATCCACTTCAGACAATTTTCAAGAATTATGCCAGTCTCATATTTTCTCCTTATTGCTTGGAAACTCTGGCTCACTAAGCAATCATGACCTTCAGTCTTTTATATATTTTCATTTTGTATTTATCCCCACACACAGAAAACGGTCAACAGTACATCACATTCTAGCCTCTTCTGTATTTGTACATTGGAGTGATCTTCCCTTTGTCTAAAGGTCAGATTACATTAGCAGTTCACATTCCTGGTTAAACATGCAGGCAGATGTTTTCTTCAGGGGGCAGATCATGTAGGAGGAGGCATCGTTTTCTCCTCCGGTCTTCAGTCAAACTAAACTTGTCATCTTCAGCTGTGTAAACGTGCATCTTAACTGAATGGCATATGCTTCATTTTGGATTAACATTTCAATGAACTTAAAACCATTGGAAGGTCTGTTATCTCCTTTCTTAAACCCTGGGACGCTGAAATTAATGGCAGGTCTGCTGTTAACTTCAGGAAATGGTGCTGGAACTTCTGCCTCCCCCTCAGCTAAAATATGGTTCACTCATGAAAAATGGAAATACATTTCACTCTATTTAGCAAGGACACATTCTGAAATGCAATTTGGCGCTGAGGAAATAAGTCTGGTTCATGAAATAGCTATGTATGTAGAAAAGAAATTACTTTTGCAAGGCCTCCAGCTTCTCTTTAATTAGACTAAAAACCTAAGACTGTGACAGGTTTTCTGCAGAGCTGGAGGTCCTTGTGGACCCAGCCTTCAGCTGCACATGAATGTTTCACCTCTACTAATTTTCTATTATTTTCCATGATACTTGCATCCCACAGGTTCAATTTTCAAGGTCCAGTAGAACATGTCATGCCCTGGACAAGGAAGTCATTGCAAGTGTTTCACAGTTGGAAGACCATAGCATAAATGTGGCTTTCTGAAACATTTGCTTGCAATTCATAGCAAAAACAAATTTGGAATCATGAAAAAAAGATTGTAAATAAAGCAGTGTTTCCTCTAAACAATACTCCCATAATATCAGAGGCTCTGAAAACTGATTTTTTTGCAGAATTTGGGATGCTTCAGTAGGAACTCCCCTGTGTCTATTCGTAGTCAGGAAGTAGAGGTTGTCTCTGAGCCTGCCCCATCACCTCTTCTCTGGATGTTAAAAGTGTTCACCCATAAATTTAATTAGCAGCAGAGTCCCCTGGTGGTTTCATTCATATATCATACAGATGTCATATATAACTGCCACAGCAGACTGAGAGAAAAATTGGGGCTTGGGCCAATACTTGGAGTCAAATGTCTCTGTGTGTGGGGTGAGGTTTAGGGTGGCACTGCAGGACTACCTGTACTACCATTTGCAAAGAATATTGACACATCCCAACAGAAGATCCCATTTTGCTAACAGCTCTCCAAAACTATGATCTGAATATTCTAAATGGTCATCTGTGGTTGGGTGAATCTTCTAATAAACAGTAGAACACATAGGCAGCAGGCAGAAAAAAATGTATCCATATCTTTATCTACAGACATGATCGGACTGGGAAAAAACTAATCAGCTTTGCTTCTCTTGAAGAAAGCGGTGACTTTTTCTTTAAAAAAAAAAGGAAGCTTGAATACCATCACACTGGGTGACCTGTGCCCTCTTCTACCAGAGTTAGGTCTCCTCCTCTGAAAGCTTGCCCAGACTAGCTAAACTTTGGGGAAATGGCTGTGGAAGTTTTAGGCAGGAAGTTTTTACTGGATCATCTGGTGGCTAAGCATGATCACCCTGCTCTCAGCCCACACAGGTGTCACCACTCAGGCAATGAAGATGTCCCAGTTCTGCCCTGCTCCCCTGGCTGCTCCAGTGCTTCTGTGGCCATCCAGCAGGGAATCCCTCTGGAAAAGGTGGAGGAAGTCCTCTGATCTGATCCTAGTGCAGGCAGGTGGAAAGGAAAGAGTCACATTAGGCAGCAAGATGTTTCCTGTAGGATCACTGGCGAGTGGAAAGGAAATGTGGGACTACTTAGGCAAGAGGCGTGGTCTGAGAGATGGAAACAAGGAAGGAAGAGTAGATCAGAAGAGGATTTAGAAGCGAGAAGTGGAGGTGAGCTGGAAAGGAAGTCATGGCTGGAAGGTGAAATCTGAGAAACAGATCCTGGGATATTTAGGTAACAAGGACAAACTTCTCTTTCTCAGCTGCTGCTCTTTTCCCAGTCTCAGAGTCAATCTTTCAAAAATTAAGGATTTGGCAAAAAAGTTATCTTGCAAATAAAAATATTGCAACCCCGTGGGAAAAAATACTGTGTGTTCATGTAATTAAAGTCTGCATCCTGATACATTTGTAAAGTAGGCCAAATTTAAATTGTGCAGACAGTAAATATTATTTTTTAAATTAAATTGTAGATACATTTTATGACCTGATGACTTGTTTTTGTTTTATTTAGGGGGAATAAAATTGTGGAAATATGTAGAGCAGCCAAAACAATGAGATAGAGAACACTAATACTGGAAAATATTCAAGAAGTGGATCAAAGTGACAAGAGATGATCTCAAGAGACCAACAGGCTACCAGAATTTATTTCTCCTTCACTTGCAAGTTCATATTATTTTTGTCATATTTTTCCTTTTTCTTTTTTTCCTGGAAGCTGATCAAATATCTGTGGGGATAAATTTTAAGTCACAATACTGCATTTCAATGACTAAATACTGCTGATGTCTCTCTTAATGACTCAGTTTTCTGTTATTTCAAGAGGAAGTATGTGTCCATTCATGATGAGGGAAGAAGCCTGAATTTTGCAGAAATGTCTCAAGTCTATGGAGTGCTATTACATCCAGCTCCAGACTAAACAAACATACCCAGCAACATATGGAATTAAGGCCTAAGGATAAAGTCCACTAATATCAAAGGAACTGTTTCTTCAAATGCTTTGGATCAGACCTCACATTTCCATTGGGAAAACCTTCACAGCCCATTGTGTTAGGAACATTTTCAAGGAGGATGTTGCTTCATGAACATTCATACTTTAAATTTGCCATAAATGCTGTATATCAGAGGTAACTTTTGTTAGCTTCTGGCGGCATTTCTTTGTCTGACAAAATGGTAATTGGACAAGATTCCTGATTCCTGGAAGGACTGCTCAGGCAGTCTGTGACGGTAGACTCTGGAAGCAGCAGCAGTTCACCCCTGGCCTTGCTCTTCCCATGGAAATAAAATAGAGTTTTGTGTCTTTTACTTCAAAGAAAGATAATGACAATGATCCTGAGGATCTGTAAGAACTGCACCTTCTGCCCAGCACTGAAAGGGCTCCACTCACTCTGCCATGACAGTGTCTTCCCACTTCCTTATAAATGCTCCCTTTACCACTGAACACTACCTTTATTAAGGTTCATGGGGTTTCATACTTGGGGCCAAATTCTGTTTTGATTTACACTTTGTGCTTTTTCAAGAAGAATCTCACCACACTGAGAAACACTTCCTTCAGGGATGAGCTCCTCCAAGCAAGCAGACCCGATCTCCAGCGGGATGGAGCACCAGACCACCCCACTCCCCAGGAACCAGCTCCTGAGTACCTCAGCAGCTCATTTTTGTGTGACAGGGATGTCAGCATTTGGCCAAGAATATCTCAATCCCAAAACTGCACACTCTCAGATACAGCAATCTCATGGTTTTTATCTACAGTGCCATTATTTTCCCTTTCCTTGTGTTTGCACAGTGAATTAAGTTATTTTGAAGCAGAGCCAGCATCCTTCTCAGACTGTATCTGAATATATTCCCATAGACTGTCATTGTATTTTTGAGACCAAATCTGCAGCTTTCTACTCCTTTTATTGTAAGTTTAAAGGAGAGGCTATCTTGCTGCTCTCTTGAATAAATAAAATAGAAATGTCAGTGGGAGTTTGGCTTTTCTATCTGAAGAGAAGAAAATCTGAGAGATTTTTTTTAAAATTAATGTATTTTCTTTTAACTTGTGAATTTGGCTTCTATGACAAGTTCCAAAAGCATGTCCTCTTCTCCAAATTATGGCTTTTTCCTTTATTTAATTCATTTGCTGGAGAATTAGAGGAATCAGACCTTTGTCTTTCCCTGTTTGATAGTGCCTTTGGTGTTGAAGCAATCAGTGAGCCTCTGTGGGTGTGGGCACATGAATTACAGAATCCCAGAACTGGTCAGGTTGGAAGGGACCACAGGCATCATCTGGTCCAACCTCCTGCTCAGGCTGGGTCATCCTAGAGCACATTGCCCAGGATTGCATCCAGATGGCTCTTGAATATCTCCCGGGAGGAAACTTCCACAACCTCTCTGATTCCAATGAGTGGTCATTCACACAGTAAAGCAGCTCTTCCTCATGTTCAGGTGAAACTTCCCGTGCAGGGAACTCCCTCCACAGCCCCCTACACCTGAGCTAGGAGTGGCTGCTGGGCTGGCTGTTGCAACACCAGGCTCTTCCTCTGCACGTGGGCTGCCACAGGAACAACCTCTGAAGATCAGCTCCCTCCTTAACCCTCGAGGGATTTCAGCAGCATTTATGCCTGTTTCTTGTAAACATATGTTGCAAACATTATATTTAATTTTTGCATTGCAGTTGATAGCTTTAGTGAGCAATTATTCGTTGGAGAAGCTGCTCTTTGAAGTCAGGGCTTGAGACCACAAGCAGAGGATGTGTGCCCAGCCACTTGCAGGAAAATAAACAGAGAGGCCCATTCTGCTGTGCCACCTTTAACCAACATGCAGCACTATTCAAGACTTTTAAAAGAAAACAACAGAGTTCCTCCTGCCACCCAGTAAAAAATGTACGTTTGCAATCGCGTCTTGTTTTGCATATGATTGGTAGCATACTTTTAAACTGCTGTAAGTAATAAAAATATATATGTGCAAGTTGGCTATAAGAAATGCCAAAGTTTCACCTAATAAAATTTTGGTATGCCTCAATTTTCAAAGTAAATTTGATTTATTTGAGCCACCAGCCATCTGATGACAGCCTTGTGTTTTTTATATGAGTCATGTCCCAAGGGGTCTAGAATATGCCAATAGTGTACCTTGGATCAGATCCAGTGTCCGCAAACAGGTTTTCATTAGACTTTGATGCCAGTTGCATTGGGGAGCAGAGAGGCTGCTGAAAACCAGCTTTACTTTGGGATCGTTTCTTTCTTTTAGAAAAAATAACAAAGATCTTTTTTAGAGAAGCTTTACGCCTCCACATTGTAGGTGTATGGCAATATTTTAGGGAACAGTAATCTGTTATTGCAGGTGGTCATGCTTCAAGCACTTCCGTATTTTGAGAATAGATCAGACAAAGTGCAACAACTTTTATTGAAAAATTGCCGAATTTGTAAATTAGAAACATATTTTTCTGTGGCTAAGATTAAGTTAGCATGTATTACAGTCACTGGGACTTCTCTGAAGCACTAAGGGGAATAAAATTACATAGAAATTCCACATATCCTGGGTTGGGACTATGGGCATTCAAGAGGGCACCTCAGTCACAGAGTTCTAGATCCGGATGTTTAATATCTGCGGTAATGCCATACTGCCTTTGAACTGGAGGTCTTTGACAGGCAATGCATACATCTCTTCCCCTTGTCCCCCCAGTGAGGGCATTGCTGTCTCCCAGATGACGTGGAGAGGCAACAGGAACTGGGTTTAAGTTCTTGGAAGAGCCATTTCTGTGTATTGCCTTACTGTGGTCTCTGTAATAGATTCAGAGGTATCACATTCAGCCTAAAAATGGACCCTGGCCTGCCCTCCCCTTCCTGTAAGGTAAGTACACTTTGAAATTTTTAATAGGACAGGAGAGTAAATAGGAGTGGAGGAAATCCTGAGAGACTCTTGGAGATGCTGGTATGTGTGTACAGCAGTCCAGTAAAATAATGCCTTTGAGGTAGTCACATTTGCATTCACCACTGATAATTCTGTATGCATTCATAGAGCCTTTGGCCTATATCTCTCATTGATAGCAGGAAAAATAATGAGAAAAATAGAGAGAAGTTTTAATTGAGAATCTTTTTCTTTCATAATCCCAAAACACTTCCAACCCTTTTTGTCTGAAGTTGTATGAGATAAAAAAGCTTGTGTTTCTTTGTGTTTCTTTCTGGACACCGCTGTTGAAAAGGAGAGGGAACAGGGAGTGATTCATCCTCCGCAGAGCCATGCAGTGCCAGATGGCAGCAGGAGGGAGGGACAGATGGAGGCAGCCTTTTATCCTGTGGCCTCACCCCTACCAGGGAGGACAGGGTGAGCCCTGTGGCCATGTACCCCTGCCAGCTCCCACCATGCAAAATTCTACCCCTGCTGTACTCACTGTGTAGGCTTCTCTCCCTGATTCTGCTGTGGAGGCAGAATTACACCAGTTCTGGAGTCCCTAAGGAGGAAAGCTGCATCCCTTTCCCATGAAGAGAGATGGTGATGGAAAGAGTGCCCTTCCTCTTCTCACGTGGAGCACTGCCACACCTTGGCATAGGCTTAAGGGGGAGGGTGAGCCCTTCTCACCTGTGTCTGCAAGTCTGACAGAGCTGCAAGACCAGAGATACTCCTGGATAGCCTCTGCTTGCTTTTGAAAATTTCCCTCAGCATTTTCTGAAGGCAGCACTGCACAGGGCAAGGAAGGACATGCAGGACTTCAGGTGCCAGGGAAAGCTAAGCTCACCTTCCCCATGAGCAAACATTTTGGGCAGGACCTGTCTATGAACCATTCACCCCAACACCTCTGCTGCTCCTGGAGACAAACAGGCCTCCCCAGCAAGACACCTTCCTCCCTTCTTTCACTTCTGAACTTGCTATCTCTGGCTTTTACTCCCAGTGACAAGCAGCCCTGAAAATCATCTGTTTCCCCTCTATGGGAAAGCACCAAAAGATGTGTGCAGCACAGGCTGCGAGTCGTGTAGATGTGGGCTGATGAAGGCCACATACATACATCTACAGTATCAAGAACCTCACAGTTTTGTACCAGCAGCTCTCTAAAGATGCCCTGTGACTGAGCCCAGCTCACAGCAGTATCTGAGCACCTCTCTTCTCACTGACTCCAACCAGACATAAGGTGCCAGATGGCTACTCAGGGTGTGCAAGCCTGACAAGCCTCTGGAATTTCTATTTTATGGTGCAGAGTGCTCATGGTACAGGGAAGACTGGAACACTAAGCAACACATACTGAATACTTTCTGGTGATGTGTATTATCTTCCAGTGGAATGAACAACTCTCATCATGCAGGTTACTGCCAAATACTCATCTAGAAATTTATAGGTAGCATTAATACATGGTATTGATTATCTTCTATCTACTACTCCTTGGTTTCTAATCACATCAGTCCTTGCAGGATTACAATGTACCCTCCCTCTCACTGGGTGCAACCAAGCAGCTTCCCAGTACCAGAAGACACTGGTGATATTGCTGTGATTATCCTTCACTACACACGACTTTTAAATTCTGAGTTCCTGTCTGTGCTGCTTACGTTTTTTCCTCAAATTATCTGGTTTCACACACTTGATGCTTGCAAACAGAATCCATGCAAATACCCCAGTAGTCATTAGTCATGCTTGGTTACACTTTTCAACAACTTCTCAGTGTGAACCCTGAAAGGCCCCTCTCTGTTTTGCAGCTTTTAAAGCTTGCAACTGGTAGAGGTGAAGGACAGATTTCTGGTGTGTGTTTATTTGGCTTTTTAATTCCACTACATTTTCATGGGAAAGAAATATTTCTGTGAATTCATGGACACCTACGGAGCACAAAGCTTACTTCATTTTGATGTTCAAATTAAAAGAAATTGGTTTTGTTTTCACATATAAGGTTTTCCTTCCGGCTGTGGTGAAAGCCTTTGAAAAGCAGCCCCAAGGAGATGCAAGATTTCCTCCTGGACAGACATGCTTCCAAACTTTTCTGAGTGTGGAAACTTTAGCAGCATCTGCAAGAGGAGAGAGACTAGGACGTAAGGCTCGCCAGACAAGCTTAGGAAAAACACTGTTTCCACAGCTAACTGAAGAAGCTGTACTAAAAACTGAGGTGAAGACAGTGCCAACTGCACCCACCCATAATTTGCACACTGAGAGATTCTGGTCTCCTTATATTACGCTTGACTTACTTGCAAAGAGAGGAGCAAAGGACTGAAGTAAAACTGACACAAATTGGTCACATAAACCCAAAAAAGATTCAATTTAAGTACTCCCCTGTGTGTAAATGTAAAGGACCCTCTAAGAGGAGATCTTTCAGAGTGCCTGGAGCACACATTGGACCAACTTACTCCTGGCTTGCACATTAATAGACGTGATGCAAGTGGGCTTAAGACTGCTTGAATGAGACCAAAGCTGATCTAATCAACAGCACTCCACACAATGGTTCTGAACGTGATCCAGTCTCTACTGGCAGGAGCTGTGCCTTTCCTTTCCTCAATTTACAGCCCCCCTTTGTAGCAGAGGCAGGCACCATCCATAAAACTGAAATCATCTTCCATCACCAGTCCCACTGGTGGCTCTGGGGCTCCTGCCAGTGCCACTCCCCATGCCGGGTTCCCTCCCTGCTCAATCAGACTCTGCCAGTTCTGGCTTTTCCTCCATTCCTCAGTCTGCGGAAGCAAAAGGGAAACTTGAGGAATTTTTTTGTCAGAAGCCATTTTCCTCCATCCAGAGCAGACATACTATGACATTATTTGTCCAGCTATTGCCACCTGGCTGCCACCTCCTTCTGGTTCATCTCGCCTCAGCCATCTCCTCATCTCCCAGCTGGGATGATGAGTGATGACAGCTTTGTGTCTGGAGCCAAACATTCGTTGTGCCTCTCAGCTTTACACCCTTTCATTTTGTGGTCAGGCACTGTAGGAATGGAGGAGGGATGTTGATGTTTCTTAATACACTGTGTATGAGGAATAATTTCAACTTTTCCTATAGATCTCAATGTCAGCTGAAGGCCTTAAGGTTTCTGTTGATAGCTTATTCTTTTTATTTTTATTCTTTCTGGTTTTGGGTTGTTTTTTTCAGTACCCATTGCAGGATTTATGTCACCCTTTGGGAGAGCCTACTTCCTTTTCCCAAGGTGAAACATGCTCCTGTGAAATTTGTGCATGCAGAGTTTGCTGGGATTTGTATTTTACTTGCAACATTTTTTTGCTCCATGCTCAGTGGGCTCCAGAAACAAGTGTTAATGCAAGGTTGGCTCACCAAATTGCTTTATAACGAGGCATACAGTGACCATGGGAAAGGATAGTATAAAACACATCTATGTAAGGAAAAACTTGAAGAGTAACTTAAAACTCATATTTCCCTCTCCTGTCTAAATCAATGAGAATTATAATTTTTTTTAATCAATCATATCCTATAGAAAAGAAATCTTTTCCCCAGTTGCTTTTTTGTCTCTTTTTCTCAAAAACATAAGAAAGCATTAGACAAATGGAATCATTTATGAAGTGTGATCTTACTAGAAGTGTTACAAGGAGAAGCTGACCTAGGTGTATCCAGAAGAAAAGATCAAGGTAATTTGAATATTACAGAATCACAGTTGTCTCATCAGCAGACAGTAAAATGTTGAGAGGAAATGGGCACAAATTACAATATGGCAAATTCCCATTAGATATTAGGTGAATTTGTTCACACTGCTGATGGTAAAACAGTCCAAAAGCTTGCCCAATATCCCCTTGAACATTTTCAAAACTCAGTGATCTCACTCTAAACAACCTGATCCAACTTTGGAAGTGAACTTCACCTCAAAATTTGAGCAAGGGTTTGGACCAGATGATGTCCAGAAACTTCTTCCAAATCAAACTATTCTATGACCCTATGACAACCAGGAGGCTTTAGAAAAGTCATAGATGAAGCTCTGTTTGTCTCATGAACATTTCAGCTGTAAAGCTGGACACAGGTTGAAACTCTTGGGTCCAAGAACAGCTCACATTTTTTAGCAGTGCAAATGTCACTGGGTTGTTATTGTCCTGTGTATAAAGGTTTGTCCAGGCAAGAACTGACCATTTGAGTCAATGAAATTACATGGGGTGGGTGTAGGAAGCAAAAGAGTCCTAGGAAAGAGAAGCAGGAAAGCTCTGGAGAATTAGCTCATGGTACTGAGTGCTGCCAGGGAAAGTGAAGGATGGGGAGTTATGAAATTTATCTTCCTCTCCAGAAGTATTCACCTCCTTATATATACTCTCAGGCAGCCAGCTTGGCTTTAATGGGCTGTGGCATAGGCAACAGAGGCAGCAGAAGCAAGACTAATTTATGTTCTTCTGTCATATTCAACCTTGAAGCAACAACAAGCTATTTCCTCTTCTTAAAACTGCCCGTCGCTCTTTTAATGTTATTGTGCACTAAATTTTCTTCCTATGGATGAATTCTATATGAATCTTTATCATCTGTTAAGTGAAGGTTTTGTTGATTTATGCAGCTTTCATTGGCATAGGTGTAATGTTGAGTAATGCCACTCTCCTCCTGACCTGGTATCAGCTCAGGAATGCAGAAGCAAGGAAGTGCTAGAAGCAAAATCCCTGGTGGACCTACATCTGAAGGCCCCTTGCTTCCCTTTCTCCATGTTTGTTCTGAAATAGACTGAATCTAATGACATTCAAATGTGCAACAAACCTCATCTCTCTCCATCCTAGCATTTAAGAAGGTGAAAGAATTGCTGAGGCAAGAGAAAATTTAGATATTCCTTCTCTTTATAGTGGATTCCAGTGAAAGTTTTTGGACTTCACTACCAAATATCATGATAATCCAATAAAAATCAAATTTTTTTAAAAATTTTAGGTCTTCCAACATGGAAAGGTCCAGCTTTCCTGAAAATTGGATTGTCTGTCTGACTCCTCTAAGTCAATCAGGTAAGCCAGCCATGAACTGAAGACTCTTAATTCAAGCCTTCAATGCCAGTTAATGTTTTGCTTTATTTAGAATTATCCTCAGACATTAAGCACTGTGGCCATAACAGTGATTTATTGACTTAACCCCAAGTTAACAAGTCCTAAAGTTTCTTTGAAACAAAAATGTCTGATGGCCCTAATTGTATTACGTTTTCAATAAATGAGTTTAAAACTGAGAGTTCTGAGTCTAGAGCTAAGATATCTTGTTTGTATGATAAAAACAATGTCTGTGGATTTGTGTTGGCCTGGAAACAAGCATTGACATGAGAACCTTTTCCCATACAACAACTTATTTATTTTGAGATTATTTTTAAACAACCACAGCATTCATTCTCTATCCAAGGACAAGACAAAAATCACTCAAAAATTTTTTCTGGGTGATGTCTGCTTTAGCAGTTTCTTACATGGTATTTCTTAGAAAGGACTGATATCTGTTTCCAGTAAATGTCCCACAGAAGGGACTGGACTGATAATTTGGAAAACCGCTTCCTCTTAACTTGATAAGTATCAAAATTTTTATTTATAATTCATAGCTGCGTATTATCTCTACATCTATGTCAGCGTACAATATCACTGATTTTCATGCAAGTCTCTTAAAACTCAGGTCCTTCCACCTCTGTTTCCTCCTCCACACTCCCTTGGAATGGACAGGCCTCTCTGAATTATTTTTCTGACTTTTACTTCTTGAATATGTGAAAGGATGAAATACAGTCTACTTTGCAGCTGCTCACAAGATGATTCTCCATTTTTTTTCTATCAGGATTAATAACCAAACTGTCATTAATTATGTCTTTATGCATCAACTGATAGGAGGAAAGAACCAATCCATTATGTTAAATGTTGACAAACAGAAAAAACCTTCATCAGAGTAGCGCTAGTGTGTGCAGAGGCAGGCCAGAACAGTTATGAAAACCAGTAAAATGCAGGAATAAACAGAAAACCAGCCTCTGCCTTTACAGACAAAGATGAAGGTGAATTTTTGTATAAATTTAAAAAACTCTATCTAGCATCTCATTCTTTGAATGCCTCTGCACTGGTGACTTTAAAGAGAAGGCCTTGGATTCTGGTCTTCAAATTCATATCATGGCTGAAGTAAACAGAAATGGATTTTGAAAGACCTAATTTAGGTAGGAACCTGTCAACAGGATAGTATTATCCTTGTGCTTTGAGCCCTGGTTAAAATGTCTGGGATGGATGCATACAGTTAAAATTAATTTCTCCATCCAGTCTTGATTCAGGGGATAGGTATTCTCTCCAAAGTCATATAGGTGGTGTTTGCGAGAGCATTCACACAATTTTTGCTGTATGTCCCAGCCAGTCTAAATCTATGCCTAGACCTTTCTCCTTGGGGATAGACAGGACTCCTCAGAAAAAAGGAAACTTTCTTATTTCTCTTGATCTCCTCAACTGCCTCTTGTAACAAAAATATTTGACCAAAATAAAATAGCTGGCATAAGTATAGAGCTGCTGTCTGTTTTTTGACTTGCTGCTCACGGACATTTGAGCCTTTTTTATTTTCTCTAGGTCAGACCCACCCCTTCACCTAGTACTTTGGAAGAAAGGCAAGCTTTTTTTTCTGGTAGCACTGCTTTTATCCATGAGCTTAAAACCCTCCTTAACATAAACTGCAATTCCCCAATTCCCTTTGGCAATTGCTTCCCCCAGCAGTGCTCACCTCCCTGACCACACAGATATCAGCTCAAAAAGCAACCCACACTCTAGACCCGGGAACGGAACACTTTGCTCATGTCCTGCAAAGAGGACATAAAAGGTCAAATTTTGCATTATTATAGTGGTGAAATGCCACAGACCACAGTAGAATAACTTTGAATTTCAATGTATTCTTGTGCAACAAAGCTGGCCCACGACCTCCTCAAGTGAAAGCTGGTTGATGACCCCTATCCCATCACCCAAACAAAACATATTAGGGGATGTAGTTCTAGCTTTGGCTTTGGGAATGAGGACACAATTTCTTGTCACAATGGAAATATGGAGTATAACACAGTTAAAAGTTAAGAAAATGAGGAAAACTGAAATGCCTGAACTGAGAAGCCTTTACAGCATTTTTCAACATAATGACTCATTATTTTATGCATTGGTAGAACTGTGATCATCTGATAAATATTTATATCTCAGTAATATAAACAGGAGTCACCATTGATTCTTTCCAAATTGCTACTGGGATTGATTCAGACAGCCAATATTTATAGCTCTTCAACAAAGATTGTGGTCCTCAGGCTTCCATATGACCACTCACATCTGCTCTTTTGCTATAAACCCTTCTAGTGCAGCCAACAAACATGACTCCAGAAAGGGAACCTGGGAAATGCTGAATAGACTGCAGTCTAGGATGCCAAATACTGCTTTAGTCTGCAAGCTGGACTGCTCTCAGGCTGCACAGAACTCAGGGCTGGGCATCAAATCAGCCCAACAAAACCATCTCATACTTGGAGGCTTTTTTCTTTACTTACATTTTGCCTTTTTCTAGATGAATTGCAGAGGGATAAGAATGTTTAAATGGAAGATGAATCACCCCTACACTCAGCCAATTTAATAAAGCAGAAAATATGAATGAAACAGCCCCTTTGACTAGTTCTGCATGGGGATTTAAAAATCAGAAGTGAAGCACTGGGCTTGGCATTTAGCTGGGAACCAGCAACATATGGAACAGGGCACCTGGATGACGTGCTTTTGGCAACCCAAAATGGGACATCTGCTTTCTGAGCCATCTGGAGCCTCTCTCTAAGGCCAGTGATTTCATTACGTAGCAATCTCAGTGATTCATCTGTTCTGAGCTTCGTGGCTCACTACAGGTGATGAGCTGGAACAAGTTCCTCTGCCAATAGTGGCTGTTTCTAGAATCGAGCAGCAGCCAAGCGGGAAGGGCACCAAGACTAGGGGACCTTCTGAGAACTGGCCCTCTGACACTTTGGGACACCAGGCTTAGAGATATTTACATTCCTAACTTCTGTGGGAGTCAGGATGCCCAAATAAAGGTGGACATTGAGGTCTCTTTTTAGTCTTTCCATAGCCTGATGTAAGTATTGAAGCAATATTCCTGGATAAAAATCAGTAGATTGTAGCACATACAATGTACAGTCACATCTTCTTATATTGCTTCATTGGAAGTGAATTGAAGAACTTAATTGAAATTGCCAGGCAAAGAACTGGGCCCATGCTCTGTGAATTTAGATATGGTGTTTTGAAGGGATAAATTTCGAGATGAATAAGATGACCCTCCTCAGTAGAGGAAGGTCAGATTAATGAGCACATTGAGCATACACAGGTCCACAGTGCCTATAGGAATACATCTTTGAGTGCCGAGGGAGTTGGTTAATTCCTTTGTGAGGCCATTGTTGATCATTTCTGCCATAAAATTATGGCAAATAGGAGGGATTCCTGAGGAAAGGAATAAAGTATACATCTGCTTTCTTTAAGGAAGACAAAGAAAAGTATGTGAGGAGTGAGGCCAGTCAGTTTCACCTGTACCGCAGGGAAAGGATGGAGCAAATAATAGTGAAAATGTTTCCAAAATATTGGGACCAAAGGGTTATTTGGAACAACAGCAGGGCTATTCAATGGACAAATCATGCTTGACACACGTGACAGCCTTCTATCATGACTTGTCTAGTTTGATGGATAAGAAAAGAGTGTGAATGTTATTTATCTTGATTGCAAAATGGCTTTTGACACAGTCTTAAAATAATATCACCACTGACAGGGAGGATGAAGTAAAGCCTAAGTGGACAGTGAGGGGGATTAAAAACTTAATTTGAATTGCTGGTGAAGAGTGGCAGAGTGTCCAACTGGAGTTTGATATTGGGCCCAGCAGGGTTCCTTATTCCATTAATGACCTGGATGATGGGACAGAGCTTTCCCTCAGGAAGTTTGCTGAAGGTAAAAAACTGTGAGAAGCTGTTGATACAACCGAGGTTTGTGCTGCCAATCAGTGGGATCTCAGCAGGCTGGAGAAAATGCAGATCCTGGCCTTGGAGATGAACAACCCCATGCACCAGGGAAGTCTGAGGGTCAACTGGTTGGCAAGCAGCTTTGCAGAAAAAGATCTGGAGGTCCTGGGAGACACCATTGTGCCAGCAGTATAAGCCAACAATGTTCCCTTGTGGCAAAGAACACCAACAGCAGAGGGGAGCATTACCAGCAGTCAAAGGAGGTGATATGTACCCCTTTTCTTAGCCCCTGTGAGACAGATCTAGAGTGCAGGGCTAGTTATTAGTTTCCCAATACAACAGAGATACTGAGTGACTGAAGGGAATTCAGCCACAAAGATGGCTTAGGGACTGGCAAATCTGACAAACTGGGAGAGTCTGTAGAGATCTGGCAGTGTTCAGCACACGTATTAACATCACTTTGCAGACCACATAAAATTATTGGCCCTATGCTAATGTCCTTTTGTCGTCCCTCTGTTCAATTTTTGAATGACTTGACATGACAGTGTGTAAAATATATTGGGTTACATAGATTAAGTAAGTTACAGTGAACAGTTATTGTTTGAGAAAGAATGAGATTTTAGGATTTGAGGAAAGAGAGGGGTTCATTTGTCCTGGGGAATACAGGGTTTTCCACCTTCCTCTTTAATCTAATCCCATCTGTTTTATGACCAACTACTTATGAGCATTATCTTCCCTCTGAACACATAATGTTGTCTGTATGACTTCAGCTTCAGATATGACAGCCATAAGGGTGGGGAGACTTGTTTTGCTTTCTAGTTTTGGGTGGAGGAGGCACCAGCTCCTGAAGGAGTTAATTCCTCATTGGTTTAAGTCTCTAAGAATTGGCTGTTCTGAACAACACATACCTCTGAGTGCAGTCATAGTTGTGTGAAACCATGTCACTTCTCACTTAAGCACAGACACTGAAGCACTGAGAGAGTGAGTATGAGGCTTTCAATGGTAGGGTTTTGGAAGGTATTTTTCCTCTAGTGACTCAGTAAAACTAAAGTGCTTCAAGCTGATTAATATTGTAGAGATTTTGAGAAGGGTTGACCAATCTTTTATTTAACTTTTAAGCCTGTCAGAAACTGGGATATTGTAACCAAACTTTATTCACTGGACAATAGCTTGCTTAGCTGATTTCTTTCCCTCTAATGTCTCTGAAAAAACTCCTGACATATTGAATTGCTTTTAGAATTAGTAAATGACTAATTATACTTTAAGGTAGTCTTTATCCATCTACATGTTGTGATAAACCTCTGAGTTTTAAAAATTATTTTCTGTACTAGCAGATGAATCCCAGCACACTTTCCGCAGTCTCCATTACTAATTTTGTGTTACACATGATAAAACTGAAAATAACACATGATAAAACTGAAAATTGGTGGCATTAAAAAAAGGAGCAAAAGCCACTCAAAAAATCTGCTTGAAGTAATCCCAATGTCAGTATGGAAAATTACTCATTTTTCTGAGTGTTAGCTATGAAAACTTAAAGGGAGGAAAAATCTGCATCTTTATATTTATTGGCATCCCATGCGAGAATATGCTGTCATTACCCAACAGATAAGTATTTGAAATCCAACATTGCACTTCACTGGAGCAAGGATCTGACACTTAGACTTTATAAAGAGAAACAGAAATCATGCAGCTTTCCCCGCTTCTCGTAAAAATGGATGGTCTGTCGTTGTGTGAACAGGTATTTTCTAAGTATAACCATACCTTCATTCATACCTCCCCCACTCAGCAAGAGAAATACCCAGCAATGCCCAGCAACATATTTTTCCCAAATATCCAGCCTCTTGTAACTTCCTGAGATTGAACAATCTCCACTCCCAGTAAAAAGTGAAAGTCATGTTTTTAGGCTGTTTAATTTTGATGAATGCTAATATGTCACCGATTATAAAATGTTGGTGGTTTTGTATGTAAAATGTAAATAGCAAGGAGAAATATCACCTAGCTGAAATATGGTTTCATGAGCTTCACAAAAAAGCATGGAAATAATGGAGAGAAAATTACATTTGTCTCAGGGAACAATTATTGTTGTCCATCTACATAACACCATCATCTTGCTGGATTTTTTTCTACCCTCTTGGTACTGGCAAGGCGAGTGACTAATATATTTAGTATTATGAGAACTCTGCAAGGCAATGAGGCAATGACATCACATTACTCAATTTGTCTCTTGTGTCCTCTGAGGAGTCAAAGGTCTCGTGTTCACTCAAAAGAAAATCAAGTGACCTAGTCAGAAATGAAACCACTTTCCAACATAAACAAAACCAAAGATCCAGTATTTTTGCAGTTATGACAAACTAATTTGGAACTTAACAGTTTTACCCTTGCTTTGAATTAGCCATTTTTTATTTTTTTTTATTAAGTGAAAGAAAAATGCCAAATGCTGTCAGAGTATGAAACCTTTTGGTATGAGATTTCTCTGTTCAATGATGTTTCCTACACTGATCTTATGCTGCCAACAGCTCAAATACCTTTTAATGTGACCTGGCTTTTAATGTATAGCACTGCCTGCGTTCCATATGTTTACCATTATCCGTAGGCTCATCAGTCCCCTTTATTTTCAAGAGAGGCTGTTGTGGAAGGCGGCCAGATTGTGCAGCAACACAGTTCCGGTAGTGAAATTAGCAACTGAAAAATATTCCCAGAGAAGTAGTCCTGTTCGCTTCTGGCCGTAAGCCTGCTTCTGACACAAAAAAAATGTCCATAGGAAAGGAGTTGTATGTGCAGGTATGTTTGAAAGAGCACATGTAAAATGTAATCTTTGCATGTGCAGCATAGCATATCCTGCACCCATTTACAGAGAACGCCTCCTGTGAGCTCAGATCTTCACCAGGTTGGGAAATTGTTAGTGATTCAATTTTACAGCATAAGAAATTGAGGTACTGACGTGCAGGAGTGCCAAGTAACTTTCCAGAGTCCCACTGTGAGTCTGAGCCAAGTTAGAAGCAGAATGTAAGGCTGCAGCTCTGCAGTGTCTTGTCCCCAGTGGTGGTAATGGCCGGAGGTATTGCTGTTTCATTCCATCTCCTGCTCTTCTCCTGGTTTCTAAACTGCACTACAGTGCCCCTGCAGCTTTGCCAGGACAGCTGTTTGTGGGGAAAGGCTGTGAAACACGCCAGGAAAACAGATTTAGGAAAAGTGGGGTTTTTTTTTAAGGAAAATAAGACATTTTGGAAATATAGACCCCTCACCTGATCTTGCATTACTGCAAGAACTGTTTTGTCAGCATAATCTGAAAGCAGAGAGAGGCAACAGGCAGGGGAGGATGAACAGACAGGGATGCCATAAGCCATCATTAGCACATCCATGGCCTAAGCTATCCATACATGCTGATGACATCCATGTGGTACTCTGCAGAACGAAGCAGTAAATTATCATGTGCCTTTCACTTACCTCACTTCAAATTCCCTGTCTGCTCTCTAACATACTCTTCTTGTACTCCACTTTTTCTTAATGAACTATTACCAAAAATACCCTTAAACTGCTCCTATTCCGTGAACATGGAATATTTATCCTCTGCTTACCCTATGTTTGGTCTTTGCATAAGCAATATTTAGGCATAGAATGCTGGTACTTAGAGATAAAACTTAAGAGTTTTCTCAGCAGGAAGAAAGTATCTAAGTCATAAATGGTAGTCACTGGCTTTGCAGGAAAATGGCACAGCTTAGATGCACAGAAGACATAGTTTTTTCTCTTTAAGAAACTGATTGAAGGTCTCTTTTTTAGCCCTTACCCTGCTGTGAGTTTTAGTTAGTTTATCTGTTCATTCCTTCCTCCCCAACAAACTGCAAACAACGTTTCAAAATAACTGATTTTGAAGAGGAGGCAAGAAGAAAGCCCAGTAGGTGGGCCATCTATCTTGGGACATTGTTGAAGGTGAGCTCAAGACACCAATTATCACTCACATTCCTTGACATCCCACTAACACAGGAGACAGCAAGCCCAGAGTTGCTCTGCTCGGCCACTCCCATGCTCCTCTGCCTCCTGCAGCTCAGGAGCCCTGAAAGCTCCAGGTACTTCCCCACCTCTAGTTACTTCAGTAACTGGGGAGGGACTCCAGTATAAGCCTACTGTAATCTCTGTGCTTTAATCTAGACTATCAGACCATCACTTTTCTCGAGCACATCAAAAATAGATTACCTACCATTTCCTTTTAAAATATGTGGTTTGAGTAGTTTTGCTTATTTTAATTTTCTCCACTGGCTGGGTCTTTCTTTATTTCATCAGGACTTAATTTCCCGAAGTCCCCATCATATTCCTACATACTTTTGTCATTTTCTACTTAGCTTACCTGGGAGCTAAACCCATAGTATTGTAGGAAGAAATGGTTTTAAGATGTGCTGGCTCCTCCCATGCTGGTCATTTGGAGCTTGGAACCTGTACAGAGCAAACCTCTGCCAGCTTACATGGCTCTGCTTGTTTTCTGAGTAACACAATTATCATATGGGCTTTTATTACTTTTTCTCCATGGCTCACCTGAGGAAAGTCTATCTTCTGCCTCCCAGCAATGCAAGGAATGCTCCTCCTGCTTTTCTGCCTTCATACTCAATAGTTTGACCTGGAGTTATGAACATAATGTTGACATTTCCCAGGAAATCAGCCTGAAGGATCATGACTGGTTCCATCTGGCCTCGAAATCAAGGCAAATATTGAAGCTTTTTCTTAGGTGAGTACGGCCAAGTTGTCTGTTCTATCTGCCTTTCTTTTTTCTGCTTTCTCATGCAGAAATGGGGTAATTTGACTTTATTCACCAAACATTCCAAACAAAACTCCACTAAATGTATGTTCAGCACATATTTAACATGTAGAGTATATATACTTGGAGGTGTAACTATAGTTTTACATGTGTGTGTCAATATGAATGCATTTAACTACATAGCAGGCTAAATTATGATTTAATGTAGGTCTGTGTATGCAAGCCAGGATTCTTAAGTTACTTGACAGGTGAAACCAAACAAAGAACATTCTTATCTTTCCTGTAAGTAAGTACAAGTGAAGGCTGCTTGCAGATACCAGAGAGAAGAAATACTCTAAACAAAGTGGTCTGACAACTCTTCAGCTTTCCCAGTTTCATGTAGCTTTTAAGCATGCAAACTCTGCAACTACACCAAGATCCAACGTTACAGAGACGGCGGAAGAAGAGGATGCACAAGGGCCAACAGAATTCCCATTTCATTTCTTACCCACAAGTTCACACTAATTATGCTGTGTCACTGAGCCATCTCATATCGCCTCAATAATCTGAAAAAAAAGGGGCTGGAGCCCCTTAATTGAAGAATGTGTGAAAATAGGAAGTGAAGCAGAGAAGAGAAGAAGTGTTTGTTATGCTGTGTCTACCTTAGTCCTGCTCTATGTGCTTGAAGTCTGACCGCCCCCACTGATGCAGAGGTTTCCCTCCTACTCTGTCTTTTTAATCTATGCTTGTAGGCACACCGGAGCAGTCTCAGCTCCCCAGCACCAAGAAAAATCTGGAGAGAGAAATTTTCATCCTTCAGGGTTCTGGAAAAATAATTTCCAGAATTAAGTACAAAAAATAAAATGGATGGAAATCTTCAGTACCTGCTGTAATTGACGATCAAAAAAAACTCCATGCAAATTAAGACAGCAAGTGACATGGCAGAAATATGACTTGACCTCCTGAGTGCTTTTGATGTGTCTCAACTTTCATCCCCAGTGAAGAAGCCATGAGTGTGTGACACCCTGTGAGATGATCTGAATGTTGATGTTCCAGCTGGTTTCAAATGCACTCATCTGTCTGGGTTGCAAGCACACATGATGAGCTTCTTATCAACCAACACCCACAAATCCTCTCCTCAGGGCTGCTCTCAACCCATTCTCCACCCAGTCTGGGTTTGTGCTTGGGATTGCCCCAACCCAGGTGCAGGACCTTGCACTTAGCTCTGTAGAACTTCATGATGTTCACTCAGACCCACATCTTGAGCCTGCCCAGGTTCCTCTGGATAACATCCCCTCCCTCCAGTGTGCTGGCTGCTCCTTGTGGCTTGGTGTCATCAGCAAACTTGCTGAGGGTGCACTCAGTCCCATTGTCCATGTCAAGATGTTAAACAGCAACCATCCCAACTCTGATCCCTGAGGAATGTCACTCATTTTTGGTGCTCACTTCCACACTGAACCATTGGTCTAAACCTGTCTGGAATGTTATATACTTGAATAACGATTATATGATGAATATTTGATTTATGTTCACTGTATATTTAGGGAAAATGTTGCAAACTCAAACTAACATTTTAACTTATTGAAGACTTAAATAAGAGTGCCAGGAATTTGAAATATGACATAATGGTGGCTAAAGGAAAAATTCAAATACTTGAGACATTTCATAATATAAAGTACTGTGATTTTAAAAAATGGATGGTCTGGGGAACTTTGCTCAGAAAATTGTATTTTGTAGGACCTAATTAGCTGGTTTCGTTCTTTTGAACATGACCATTTCATTTTCTTTAATGAGGACTTGAAGTTCCCTTGTGTGTTCTGGGACTATTTGTTTATCCAGAGAGGCTCATATGCTGGCATGAAGAGTTAGTTGCAATACAAATGAGCAAGTAAAGCAGTACACATTAATAATGCAGAATGTAACCATCAGAGGGAAGTATTACTGGCTTCTCTGGCTTGAGCTTGTGCTGGCAGGAAAAAAAACCCAATACCATAATTTTGAAAGGGCTGAAGTTGATGGATCCCATGGAGTGCAAATGGAGAATAATACATAGTGGAGAAGCTGAAGGAAGATTTTTTTCTCACAGTGAAATGGAGTGAGACAAGTGTGTATGTGAACGAGATGGTGAAGAAAAGCAATCTGATATAACTAAACAGTGCTTGGCTGAAGATGATACAGAACAAGACCTATGTTGTACAGCTTTTAAAGCTGAATTAACTTAGAAACAAACCAGGAGAGACTGTATTTTTTGTATTATGGAGGTAACATAGAAGTTGCTCCAATAAAGAGAAAATTATTAGATCTTGGATATTCTCTCTGAGAGAGAAATGAACAGTAATGACCAGAGACAGAGAGGGAGGGAAAAATGACAATGCCTAAACCAGAAAAAAAATATCAGTATAGCCACAGGAATATAAAAATTAGGTGTTACTGTTTCTGTAGAGTCACTCTGTTTTGAGAATTTGTTTCCGTATTTTTCAACATCAGAAATCTCATCCAAAGGGGTCTTCAGGAATTTCTGTATCTCTATGACAGCTACGTCTTGATTAAAGTGTAAGTTTTAGTGTGAGTATGACTTTGAGAACAGATGAAAGAGTCTAATTTTAGTTTCCAGTTTTACCTGAAGACTGACAGAGTCTGGATCTGCCCAAACTTTTGGGGAAGGTTGTCCTCCATGAATATAGTGAAAAGAACATGGCAATTGTCATGTGCATAAAGCACATGGTTGCTGAAAGGGAGAGGCAAAAGATTTTCCATGTGTCTTCACCTCCTAATGAGGTCTTTCCTAGCCTTTCCTAGGAATTCCCAGATGGACAAATGCTTCATGGCTGCCCACAGCAAGAAACCCAAATTCTTAACTTCTATGCCTCACCTAAATACCCTGAGTGACTCCAAGATCCTGAAGTTCAAAGCCTTGCCAATCATCCTACATCTAGTTTCACCTTGATCCAGACAATGCATTAGGTTCCCTCTGCTTACAGGAGTCCTCCATGTCCTTTAAGTTCTATGTTCCCTCTCATGCTCCCCAGACATTCCCCTTTCTCTCTGCTGGCCTCATATTTTAGCACACCACATGTAGTTGTTATTTTAGCTTGTTTCCCTGGCCTCTACAAAACTCAGAACTTTTCAAAACCATGCCCTGACCTCATTATCACTCACACAGATCACCAGCACCTCCAGCCAGGACCCTGCTGTGCAGCACAGCCATCCTCCTTCTGCCTCCCTCACAGATAACACCCTGAATACAGGCTCTGTCCAAACCATCTTTTCAGTAAATAGTCCCCTGACTACCAAGGGCAGAGAAGAAGGACATATCCAAAAGAAATACCCCAAACCCACTGAATATAGGGTAGTCCCAACCTTTGATCTGAATATAGAAAGATGTGTATTTGGTGGCCTGAACCATAGAGATGGGAAGTATCTCTTTTCTGTGCCAGCTGGAGCCTGTGCATTTAGCCCAAGACACATAAACCACAGTAAACCACCTTGGGAGGATGGGGCTGAACCCTGAAGGGAGTAGGAACTTTGCCCCACCTGTTAGGAAGGAATTATCCCCCTAGAAAGTAAGGGCTAACACTGACACTGCTCAATCCAAGTCCAGAGCATCCAAAGAGTTCAAAACAGTTCAGACTCAGCTTTAATCCACCATTTCTGCTCCTGAAGGATGTCTGCATGTGTTCATCCTGTGAGAGTGGACAACCTCCCCTCATTAGGGTAGGAGGACCCTAAGGTTTTCTCACAGGAAGATGGGATGGAGTGCAGAGTCAAACATTGACCCCTCAAACTTCACACTGGTTCCTTCAGGAAGAACTTTCTTCCTCAATATCAGCACAGCTGAGCTAAACTAAAAGCATGAGCGTCCCAAGAAGTGAGAGCAAGAACTGAAATGCAAAGGGCAGTTAGGCAGAGGTTTGATGAGATTTCAGCACTGAGATGGGTACATGAACATTTAACAATATTAAGGAATAGCAAGTAAAAGAAAATGTAGCCACAGAGAGACCCCCACAGGGACATCAACAGAGTGAGAGAGGAAGGAAGAAACCACAAAATAGCCTGGAGGCTGGGGGTGGCTGCTGACTGTTAAGCTCTCTCAAGAGCCTCTGAGTTAGGTTCTTAAGCAAAGATTGTAGTTTTTAATTTCAAGGTATTTTTCACTTCTAAACTCTTATAGTTTTCCCATGAATCCAAATCACAAAAAAGGGACTTAGTCCCTCTCTAGATGCAGGTATATTGATTGTTGTGATGAAAAATCAGTTCCTTAGTCCAAAAACCATTTATCTTGGCAAGGATGTGAGCAAAGGAACAGAGAACAATGACTCCAAAATGTCTGAGATACCAAGAGCTTTCTGAGAAACAGATTAACAAAACACTTTAGTAAAAAAAAAAACCACAAAAAAAACTCCCCTCCTAATAAACTAGATAATATAGAGAAAATATTTACTCTAGAAACTTATATTAATAACTAGGAGATGTTTAGAATATGTGATCTCACAAGGAACTTACTATCTGCTAGACATGAGTGCTGAGGGATGTGAGAAGATTAGCACGGAAGCTTATTGTAGCACATGTAATGTATTTTTCATTTGAATTAAAATTGGGAGGTATGGGAAAATTAAAAAAACAAAACTAAAAGAAAGGCGCAAATTCAGTACTATGCATCCAAATGGAAGAATGACTTTGGATATCATTGTCCCAGGGGAAAACATTCTAAATGGCTATAGATAATGGACTCCTGAGCAATACCAGAGCTCACTGTACACAACATATCTTTCCCTAGATATGCTTGACCATTAGAGGAAAGAAAAGTAGTAGCAATCATACTTGGAAATATGTGTTTGGCCCCCATGTTTTGCAAAGTAATAAAACTGTCTCAGGCATGTCTAGTTCTCATGGAGTCTGAGGACTTGACAAAGAGCAGCTGATAAAGAAACGGCAAAGTATAGAATATAAGGAAAGTATCTAAGTGTTCAAACCAAAAGAACCAAATACTCTATCTTAGCTTATTGGTAGAGTTTATGTGTACATCCATAGCACACAAGGAAAGAAGAAGTGTCAAGTAGTACAGTTTAGCATCAGCTGCAATGAACATGAAGGTCCTACCATGAATGATGATAGGCACAGACCTGTTAGTTATTTTTCTTCATGATTTAGGGGCGTAAGATACAGATATTTTATAAGAAAGGACTGCAGTACGGATGTAAGGAAAACAGGAGAAGAGAGCAGATGTTTGGAGGTCAAGGAAATTTCTGGGAATCAGATATCTCTAGAGGTAGCCACTAGGCAAGGAAAACTGAGCTCCTGTTAATGACCTCCAAACATCTGCTCTGCTCCCTCCCCTCTTTAGTTTCTACTATGATTTGGAGGATGTCTTACACAACCATGATTTGTCGCCGACAGGTTAGGGGGTTTGGCTGACTTCCAGTCTCTGTTTGAAGTGGATGTTTCTGCTATGAAGTTTTTGCTGTATCCTTTGCAAGTGATTATCAATATTCAGTCTCATCTTTCTTGAAATAATACTGAATTCTGTTTCTGCCTCTGTTCCCTTCTCCTTATATTATCACCTTTTCTTTTCTAAAAAGTTTTTCCTGATGTGTTGATCTGATTAACCTCTAGTTCTGAGATGGCAGATTTGCTGTTACAAGGGAGACAAGACATCTGGCCCAAAGTTTGTTTAACTATGTTGACCACCAAAGAAAATTAAAAGTTACCTCCAAGTGCTCCCTTGCACTGGTCAGTCCCCTGAATGTAATGAAGCTTTACACTATGATGTTGTATGAGGCTCAGTGTCTGCAGCCAATTATGTGCTTTCTGTAACTTTACTGCAGGAAAATAGGAAAAAAACCCTCTATCTGTCAATGTGTAAAATTAAATTTTGTACTGGTAGACATGAAGAAACCAGTGGAAGAGAGGTGGTGTTTCTTTAGTGGGCTAGTAAAACCTCAATGGTCAAGGAATTTGCTCTGTGAAATATTGGAAGGGCTTGTTTGAATACAGTGTCCCCAGGCTGGCTGGGAATGGGCGGGCAGTTTTGGTAAACTCATCTGGTTCTTTTGCAAGCTAAGAATTCCGCTCCTCCCCCCATCACTTTTATATATATATATAAAAAGAAAACAAATCATTATCCATGTCTGGTTTTAGCATATATTAGACTTTATATGACTGTGTGAGTAGGAAACTGCATAGAAGTAAGATGGAGAAGATGAGATGTGAGGAAAATATAAAAATAAGGAAACAGTCAGGGAAGTAAAAAGCAGCAAGTAACAGCTCTTTAGAAGAGACAGTTACAGAAAACAGTTTGTTTCATGAGAGTAGAGCTAAACAAACTTGTTTTCCCCAAAAGCTTTATCCTCTGCACCTTAACAGCTTTTCTAGCATCCTCAGCTTCCTAGTGTCCTCTACCATTCAATAGCCCTGCCATACCTACCCGGTGTTTTGGTATCGTGGCTGGTCCAGGGCTGGCTGGTCCATGGCCCCCACAGGCTGATCTCTGTTTACATTTTTCTTAGTGGAGGTACTGAATTAAGTCTCCCTCCTCTGTTTACAAAGATTTAGAAAGATGGTTTAAGGCACTTCTTAACTCTGAGGCATTCAACCATCTCTTGAACTCCTCTAAAGCTGGACTACTCTTTTAGGAGGAGTGATGATTGTGGAGTTTCTGTCAATTGACAGACACAGGTAGATGCTGAGTATAGTGTGTGGGTAGGCATGACATGCCAAGACAAGAACATCTTAGGCAGTTTGTCTAAATATGACGTTCAATATGAATATATATACAGACAGAAATAGAGGAAACAGAAAAGAACCAAATCTCCGGGAAACAAATTGCATTTGCATTGTTACAGACATCAGCTGACAGCCAACAGAAAAAGATTAACTACTTCTCATGAGAAAACTAAATTAAAGACTAATCTAATTCAATGAATACTAGACTATTTAAACCAAGAAGCTGGGAAATACAGTTCAAAAAAAAAAAAGGTATTATATAAATAGCTGACAGCAAAGTTAAATAGTTAGTTATATGTGCGCTATAAACTGCCATATAGCAAAAGGCTGATATTTAGGAGGACTTGGGACGTAAAATGTGAAGAACTTAGAGTGAATAGACAGAGGAAAAGAGAGGGAATATCAACACTGGAAAAAAGCATGGAAACATTTTGCTGAAGGATTAGGGCTTTGGCTGCCATTTTTACAGCAGCAGGTGCACAGGGAAGAGGCACTGAAGTTCTGCAGGACTTCATGGGTCCCAAGGTTTTACCATCCAATTTAAAACACTTCAAAATATCATTAGAAAGCTGTCATACAGCTCATACTTAACAAAAAAGGTGAGAAGAAGTACAGGAATTTAAGAGGGTTGGAAGATACCTGCTCACCACGGTGTAATGCTCCACAGTATTCTATTTTTCCTCATGCAAGTCCTTTAAAAGGAAAATTTTATGTCTGAATTTTTATAGTTTAGGAGAATTTTGTTGATTTGAATGTATGTGTATTTGAATGCGTCTTTCAAAAACAAGTTCTCTTAGCAGTGTTTTAATGGATTTTTAAACTGTTTTCAAACTGGATTTGAATGTTTCCAGCATTTAATGTTATAGCCTCAGTGAACAGATAACCTTGAAGAGAGCATTTTTGCAGGAAGTTGGTATGGGAGCCCCTCACTAGAGGTTGCCCATTCCATTTACTAGAGGAGGAACTTGTTTAGACTGGACAATTATGACACAGATTTAGGCAAAATTAAGCCCATCATTAAAATGTGCAATAGATTTTCTGAGGAATGGACTCTACTCTGTAAAATGCTGTCATTCACTACAAGGTGTTTAGAAAATATGGTCCTGAAGGCAGTAGGCAGTGTTGGGTTAAATAAAACCTAAAAAACATAATGAAAGCCAAAGGATTGTTTCTGATAAAGAGATTCAGATCTCCTTGGCACTGGATCAGTCACCTTTCAATAACATGTTTTAGGTGAAATATCGTGCTATAGATTTGTTAAGAGAAGTGCCAAATTTGATAGGCTCAAAGGCTAGTAGTATGGCAATTCTCCTCTTCATCATTAACAATTCCAGATCTTGCCAGAAATAACTGCTGTGCAAAGGGAGAACACTCTTCGATATGTTAAAATTAGCTAGAATAGAGTGTCTCCTAATCAAATTTTGTCCTGAATTGCCAAATGATGTATAGTTGTTTGTGTTGTAGATAACGCTCCAATGGGGACTATGCTAAAACCCCTGAAAACTCATATTATGCAAGACCTCTGGCTGAACTTTAGCTCTATGCTTAGAAGTGAGAGACTGGTGCTACAAGCCACCCAGATCTCCATCAAATACTGTAAATTTAATTGTACACTTAGCTAACAAAGATCAACTTAGATTAAATGAGCAATTAATTCCCACCTCTACAAAATGAACATAACGACATTTCAGAATATCGTAATCTGCACTTGAGGCCACCCTCAGAAACAATGATGGCAGAAAAGGGACAAAGTGATCATCTAAACATTGGTGGGATTGGAGTATTCTTTGCCTTTGCCTGCAACAGATGTTTCCATGAGCTGGTCAGTTCTATCATAGAAGCTATAAAATAAAGACAGAAGGCTTAACAAATAATTGGCACAGACCCAACACTTAAATCAGCTTCAAGTTGTATGAGAAATTACGATGTTTTGAGGGCAACTATAAGGAGAGTCTACTCGGATGGAGTGTACCTATTGAGTTTTGGCTGATTGCTGCTTGAACTCCCCCTGCTTACAAGTACATTAGGGAGTATAAATTTCAAAAAAAAAAAATTGCGCAGCATTGCTAAGGACTCTGAATGTATTTATCCTGTCGAAATGTTTGAAGTTACAACCCACATATGAGTTTCTAATTTCTTTCCATTTTTAATATCCCCCATTGGAAAATGTCGGTGTCATTGGACTTGTAGTGCCATTCCAAACCTTGCTATTCTCTGTAATGGAGAGTTAGAGGCTGAAGCAAACATCTCCAGAGCTGAGTGTTTGTACAAAACACCTTGATCATTGATTTATTCTTTTCTGAGATCTACAAAGCCTGTTTCACTGTGCTGTTGTTCAGTCCTGGCTCATTTCTATTCTCAGGCTGAACAAAGCAGACTCTTCAGATTAGAACTTTCAGTGATTCCTGTAATGGAGACCTATATGAAGGGTTTCACAGTTGGATCTAAGCTGACTTATTCTGATTTCCTCCAGATGTCTGGTCATCTGGAGAAGGAGAAATATCAAAGGTCTCCCCATGCATTTCAAAATGTATCTTTTCCTTCTGCTGAAAGAGGCCCTAGTAAAACTGCCATTGCTGGGACTGTTTCAGGGGAAGCCCCTTCTGCAGCCTGATGGAGTTATTCCTTCAAGGAGCTCACTGATCTCATAGTTTTAAATTATTAAGGTGACCTGGGGCTTAATGCCAAGCCCATGTTCAACCCCTCCACACACCCCACACTCACACTGATGCCATTTTTATAACATATTTGCATACAGCAGGCACCCCTGAGGCCCCTCTCAATGCTCCCATTGGGGAAGAGTCTTTAGGCAGACAGAAAAAGAATGAACATTGGAATATGAACCCCATTTTCAGAGAACCCCTATTAAATCTCCTATATGTCTATATAATGATTTTTTTTTTTCTCCAAATGAGAGCGATCAGTCTTCAAAATTGGGGTTTAACACAACAGCGGTGGAGAGCTTCTAGGTCATGAAGACTAGACACTCTCTCTTGTAATAATGGAAGCATCTCAAGGGGTTCCTTCCTGTCAACTGATCCTTTCTTTCACTATTGCTTTTGTTCTTAACTATTTGATATATTGTTTGATGTTAGATTTTACTGTTGATATTTTGCTTTTCTTTTAAAAGGTCCAAGAACCATTAAGACAACTGCACTTTTCCAGGTCAATACAGCTACCAAAACCCAAAAGAGTAGATAAAACAGCCCTTGTTGTCTCAAAAGATCCTGCTGTGGAAGTAGTTTACTAGGGGAAGTGAAAGCTAAACCTCCATTAAGCCGCTTGCCACCTTCAAAACATGTGCAAGATTTCTTCCCTTTCAGAATTTGAACATATCAATGTTCAAGTGTGTGGAACATGAGAACAGAGGTGGGTGACAGATAACTGTCAAATGGTATTTCAGTCCAGACCTGTACCTGCAACAAGGGAAGAAAAAGAGCAAAAGACACCATGAGACATATTAGTCACTGTCCTTTCATACAGAAGATTCTGAGAGGCTACAGAGGCAGATGATGAAAGCTTTAGAACAGATAAAAAGAGAAGTGTCTTAGCTTGAATTTGGTTTAATTTCCTCCCTTCTGGGTAAAAATTTAAAAAGAGCCTTCACTTTTTCTTAATAAGAAAGTATGTTTCCTTATTAAACCCTAAATGAGGAAATGCGAGCTTTCCCAGGTAGTTGCGTATAACCTCACAAAACACCACAGATTATGATCTCTTTGTGAACCATTCTGATAATCATTTCTTCACCCACAAAAAGCATCAAAGTCACATTGTTTCGTCAGAGAGCCATCTGCATAAGTGGGGTTGCCACATACTGCTGACTGGGAGAGGCACATCTGGCAATTCCTCCCCACATGCCAACCATGCCTGCACTGTGATGTGTTCATGAAGCACTGGACAGTTGTCAGCACACACAGTAATGCTAGCTCTTCTAGATCATTGGATTGCTAATGTATCCATCATGGAACAGCTCAACACTTACACATTAGAAAAGTCTGGTAATTCCTGATATTCAGCAGCTTGGGCAGCACTACTGCTATGACTAGCTGGAGGCACTTCCAAAAATCCTTGATGTATACTGAAGCTGGTCTCTTTATACTTGGATTCCACCCAGGAGAAGGGAAAAATACAATACATACATATATGTTAGATTGTTCAAACAAGGAAGAAAAAAAGGGGGGAATATATGAGGAAACCTGGATTTCTCTACCAGATCCCTTTGAGTAAAAAACCTGATTCCACCAGAAACAGTGGCAGAACTGCTAACACTCATGGTAAAGTCAGGATTTAACCTCTGGCACTCACTTTCCTCTTCTCATCTCTTAGATGTAGAATATGCTTACAGCACATATAAATGGAGCGAGCAAAAACTGAAAGGGACAAGGCTGTTGGGACAGCAAGTATAAGAATTTCCTGGTCAGACATACACACACACACAAACAAATCAGGCTTGACTGGAAGCAATGTGCCACTGAAGCATCTTTCAAAAGCCTAGAGAAGTGCCACAAAATCAGGGTAATGGTGAATGCAACAGTTGCTAACACCTCCATATAATTCTGTTCTGTAATTCAACAGGGTCATGGATGATAAGACCAGAAAAAAGTTGGTTTATCCACAGGTTCCATGTTCTTCTGCACAGCATCTGACACAGAGCTTCAAATCCAGCTCTGACATAAGTTACTGAAGTGATTGGGTGGGTCAGAAATGTGGCTTCTACAAATTCATTGGAGATTTCGTGTTACCACAGCAAAAAGATGGTAAAATTTAACCAAGTGTATGGTTTAAGCACTTGTATGGTGGGTTAAGAATCCTCACTGTGCGTCCAAAGTCCAAATCAGTTCCTGCTCACCAGGTTTGGAAAATCAAAGTTATTGGCATGGGATATAGTGGCCCAGCTAGTGCCCTGTTGGCCACAGAAAATAAGTTTCCAGGTTCCAGCCCAACCTGTCAAGACAGACAGTCTTAGATGGTTCCTGAATTGTGGGTAGGTGAAACTGATTTCCAACATTTCCAAAATGCCTTAAATCCCAGGTATGTGATGTGCTACAACTGCATCATATTTATAAGAGCATCAATGCAAGATGCTTTAGTGCTGCACCATCAAAGAATTTTAGCTGTTCTCAAACTCAAAGAATTTTATTTATGCTCTGAAATAAACAAGAAAATATTTTAAAAGAAAGGGTATGTTGAATATAAACTTTATCATCTCCTTATGATTCTTACATTGATCCATTCTTCCTTTGCTCCATGAGTATATAATATTGAGTATATTACTTTCCTATAAATGCCTAGAAAAGGAGGACTTAATGCATCATGGAAAATAACTTTGTGTGAAAGACATTTATTTTTATGAATCTGGCTCTAAAATTGTCTCTCTAGTTTTAAAATTACTATCACGGCCAGATTGTGCATCAAAAAGATCCCACTTAGCAGAATATATGATCTCAAAAATGAATATCTGTTAGATTGTTCATACAGAGTGCTTTGAGAAATAATTTCTCACAGATGGAAAGCTATAAAAATGGTGTTTTGCTATCTCATAGTTTGAACCACGATCTCAGAACATATGAAATATCGATATTGAATCAAGCTGTACCTGGTTCCGCTTGAATGAGTTCTTCCAAGTTCTTGACCTCTGTTCTAGCATTGTTTCATTCTAAGCTGGAGCCCAATGGAAAGAAAAAAACCCAAAACCTATGCAAAACACACACAAAAACCTTTTCTCCATGACCAGAGGTAAATCAGGAATGACATACTGTTTTCTAATGAGCCTATTTGATATTATATACTGCCTTTGAAGAGTGTAGTTGTAATAAAGTAAAATGTCATTAAGGGGTCACACACACTTGGTGTGAAGTGTTTTCACTGCTCTCCCTACAGAACAGATACGTCTTGACAAAGAGAGATGGCATAGGGAGCACTGCTGACATTTTTAGGTGATGGGATAATGAAAATAAATGTTCGTTACTGCTGACTTTTTCTGGAGATGCTTCTTCACTGACAGAAATATTCTCAGTGAAAAATTCTAACATCAGCAGTGGAGAAGCCTGTCTGTGAATAGCGAATTTTTCTCTTGGAGTCTTCTCTCCATTCAGCAGTTCAGTCCTGGCAGTTTTCAGAGTGTACTGCAAGGATGCTTTCAAGCAAATTGCCTTTAATTCACTACTTAGGCCACACCAAAAGTACCAGTATAACCATTCCCTGGAAAGTTTCAATGCTCTCTCCAGGTGTTCCTAACTTTCTTAATAACAGTAATTCACAGTGTCAGGGTCCCATTAGTTACCAGATGGATCATTTAACCACTCACATAAGGCATCAAGCATCTGCCCTACTGGTCTGTGTTTCCCAGTCTGAGTCTGCTGCCTCGTGCCTTTTGCTCTTGAGCTGCAGTTTGACTGTGACTTGTTGTGAACAACAGCACAAATGCTGACACCCAACACCTCAAAGTCCACTCTTAAGCTAACAGAGACCCTGGAGAAACAGCTGGAGAAAGGGAGCATCAGTGGTTAGAAAATTCTGCTTTTTAGCACAGACCTTACACAGAGTATTTTTCTTTTTTCTATTTTTTTCTTTTTTTTTTTGGTAAATACCTCATGTGGAGCAGCTTGTCCCAGACAGGCTTTTATTTAGTTCAGCTCAGTATAGCATAGCAGACCATTTACAGGTATATTACTTTTATTTTCCATACCTTTCATTTCAACATATTTATAATCCTTCACCTAATAAATCTTTTATCAAGTTATACATAAAGCTTGGATTGATTTAGAAAAGTGTCTGTGGCATGTTTTACAGCTGAGGATCTCCAAAGTGCTCTTTTATCACTACTGGATTTTCCATATGATGGATAATTATGGATGGTCCCTTTGTGCAGCCCTGGGACTAGCTGAAGTGTATCCTTTGAGGGACATACTTAGACTCCTTCTCCCAGGACAGCCAGTCCTTCCCCAGCTCAAGACTCATCATCTTGAACAGTGCTCAACAAAACCTGGTGCTAAAACTGGTGCTAAAAGCTATTCTTCAGGACACATGTTTGACAGGTGATGTGCCTGCAGATCCCCACAAGGGCAGAAGCAGAGGTGAGGGTTTCATGTGGCTCAGTTTGGGCTGAGGGCCCTTAGGAGCCAAATCTGGCCACCCTTCTCTACAGAAGGTGGTCATGAGAGCTGGCAGGAGGCACCAGACCACACCCTATGGACCAACCTACCTCCTGCTGAGATCAAGCCCAGGGATCTCCTCTGTTCAGTGTATAAAATCCCACAGGTTAGTAATATCGAGGAAAAGTTTTGAGGTGCCATTCAAATGTGGGATGGGTCTTAGCCCAAAGGTCAGCTGAAAGTTGTTCACTACTCTGAAAGGGCCAGGAACCTGGAACTGAACCAGACAACCTCCTCCTGCCAGAATCCTTATATTTGGGGTGATCGGCATATTCTCTGAAAAAAAATAGAAAGGGGGCTGTGGACTAAAAAGACTGACTACTGCTGGATGAGAGGTACAGCTGAGGTACATCCTGCAAGGTGTGAAGTCAAACTTCCCCAATGCTCAGAGGTGTTGAACCCTCTAGCAATGTTCTGCAAGATGCACTCAGACAGCTTTGCACTGCAGAGGAGAGGTAATATTTTTTTTAAAACTTATTGAAAAAGAATTTGGCTCTCACAGGAGGTCAGCAGGATTGAGCTACTTTAGATCTACATTAGCATGTTTCCTCTGTGTCCAGCCAGACACTGATGCATCACAGCTTTGAACTTTAAAGGAAGCTGAATGGCTTTAGCTACAACTTGTTCAGAGATTGCAAGGAATCTCAAAATACGATTCTTTTGCTCTGCCACAGAAATCACACCAAAGAACCATGCTCGATGTGTGATTGTTCAGTCTAGTCAGAATCTCCTTGCTGCCTTTTATTTCCTTTACCAAAGAGAAAAGAGAGGCAGAGAAAAAAAAGATCAAGTTCAGTGATTCCCTGGTCTTCAGGTTTTTTTTCCTCCTGTGGAGGAAAAGGTAGGAACAACAGGCAGGGAACATATAGTCTTGGATTCTTATTCATTTTGGGGTTTTTATATTGCTGTTTGCTGTTCTAGTGTACCTTTACATCTTTGGTTTGTTGGTTTGTGTGAGCAAACAAGCAAGTGGATGTCGGGAGATATGGTCCAACCATGTTTGTCCCACCAAACCTCAGGAGCCTCAAGTTGCCCCTGGGCTAGGAATAGACTTCCCTGTGGACAGTGGAGAGTGAAAGTTCACTCCAGAGATGATTCAGACCTCTGATGGGCTGACTTTCCTCTTGGAGATGCCTCACTCAATTATCTAAGGTTACATAAAGAAGATTAATATATTTCAGAAGATTTATATGCTTCAGTCAAGTGCCCAAAGCTGGCATTTGTTACCCCAGGGATTTTTACTGGATTCTATCTATTCTAAAATGAATCTGTATTTCCAAATTCTATATAAAACCTTTGATGCATTTTTTCTCAACAGGAGAGACAGCGAACTGAAATAGATAATTCCCAGTGAGGAAGGCAGTGTCAAGACCAGAGTGCAGGGAGAAAAGAGGAAGAGGAGGGAGGGAGGGAAGGAGAGGGAAATCCAGAGTGGCTCTGCTTTGACCGATCAATACTCAGGGATCTAGAAAATTAGGAAATGCATCTCTTTATTCTCCCCAGATACCTGCAGCTGCCAAAAGGCTGTTACTTGTTCTGGATCTGCCAAGGGAGATGAGTACATGCCCTGGGAGCCCAGGGCTTTTGCCTTCTCAGAGTTCACATCTACTCAAGCAGAAGAGGATGTGAAATCCAGCCTCACCAAGTTGTCTGGAAACAGAGCTGTCTAGAAAAGTGTTAAGGAAGGGCCTTAAAACCTGCCCACTGCAGCAGGTTTAGATTAAAACAGGTATGTAGTAAGCAAACCTAAACTCACTCAAATGGCTGGAGATCCTGCTCAGCTTGCAGGGATTAAGTGCCTCACACTGACCAGCTTCACACTAACAGCCAGCCCCCGTGATGCTCACCTCCCATCTCAACTCTAGATCCCACCAGGACTCCTTTTTTCAGCAGGTGGTAGCCATTTGCTCTGCAAAGCAAAGTCTGTGTTGAACCTGCCAACTGATGACTGACACAGAGCTGTAGGTAGTCCTTTTTTAATGTTATTGCACGTGGGCATGGGAGCATCAGTGTGCCCAACTGACCTCGTGGGGCAGTGCTTGCACAGCACCTTTTTCCACTCACGTATTAAAAATTGTCCCGTGTAGACACTTCCACACACTCTTGTGAACACTTTGCTTTTGTTCTTTCTTGTTTTGTTTCCCTTAATCTAAAAGAAATTACTCAAACTGAGAACACATTGTTGCTCTTTGAGTGTGGAAAAACATAACACAGCAACTTGTCTTAGCTTTCTAATAGTTTCACGATGTGCTTTTAAACAATGTCAAACTTGTTCAAGGCTTGTGACATTTGAAGTTGGCAAGTAAATCAACGTTTGGCTTTTTTTTTTTCCAAAAGCTAAACTTTTTAGAAAGAAAATGGTTGCAGTTATTTCAAAAGAAAATATTCATCCCTGTTTTTCTGGTTTGGGTTTTATTTTTTTTTTTGAGACACAAAGTGCTGTGTATGCAGGATTATTTTTATTTTGTATGTATGTTGCAGTGCTCAACATTTTAATTGCCACTTCCTCAATAAAACTATTGGAAATCTTCCATCTTGCCATTAGCACTTACAAAATAACTGTTAACAATATGTTATCCAGACACAGAAACTTTATAATTAACATTGGACTAGTCTTCAAAGCCTGGTGACTAAAATATATCCTATAAAATTACTGGACTTCATTCAATGCTATTCTGCTGGTTTAATGTTCAATAAATGTGTTGAGGGGAGATATTTGGCAGCATGCATCAGTCTCTCTGGCAGAGAAAATGACTACAATGGGGTTTGCTCTCTGCTCCATGGCAAGAGCACCAAGGCTGGGCTGGGCTGCCGCGCAAACACTGAAAGGTTGCTGCTGGTGTGAAATAACATCGCTCCCAGACACACTGCTGTGCAATCCTTCACTGCAGCCCTCCTCCCTTGTCAACTGACAAGGAATTGGACAGTTTTCACATGAGCAATAAAACGCAACAGGCAGTGTGTTTCTGGACCATTATAGCACAACTGGGGTAGTGTCAGAAGGCTGAAGGCCAAGCGTCTCAACTACGGGAGAAATACAAGATTGGCTCTGAAGCGTCTTAATGCTATCCCTAAATGGAATTTCTACAGTACATTAAACAAGGACGAATACTTAGACCTGTGCCTTTAGCACAGACATGGACATGACATCACTGGCAGCTAATTAAGACTTATTCCAGCCAGGATTGTGCTGCAGCCATAGCAGGCCATTGCCCTGGTAAAGAGTTTGGAGGACAGGGTGAAAAGGATTGGAACACACTTAAATTTAGCTTAAACTATGAAAAAGGCATGACAATGGATTAAAACCTGCATAATTTTGCAGGATCAAGGTCATTTAAAGTTGTGTCTCCAAATAATCTGGTCATTTGAAGCTCTTTGCCCATGGGAAATATCTGAAAAAACTCTCTGCCTAGTTTCTGAGATAAATAAGACTAATGGACCAAGAGACATGTGGACAGAGTTCTGAGAGTTGTTTTTACTAGGGCAGAGCTCTTAGTCCAGCCAACAGTGTTGTGTTTAGCACTCTAGTTGCTCATGGGGTGAAGCAGTCACTGTCCCATTACACTTCCAGTTCTTCATAGCTGTGAAATACTTTGCATGCAAGGTGATATCTATGCCAGGGGTTGCTGAAGGCAAGAGTCAGGCTGTACAGGATTCCCACCTAGCAAGAAAACTTGAGAAGTCAGAAGCAAAATCCTTGGCCTTAGAGCCACTGGACTCCTTAGGACACTGAAGAAAGGAGGGGTCTGAATGAGACATGCAGAGCTCTCACAGCCCTGCAGTTTTTGCCCTGGGTGGACCCAAATATATAAAGAGAAAAATGCATAAATATGCATTTTAAATAATATTCCAGTTTTTCTGTAGCCAAAAGGCAAAATTTACTGGTTTTCCAGTCCACTTTATTAACTTTTAACAGATAGTTTATCAGGCAATATGAAAAAATATGACTGCAACATCTGGGCAGACTTTCATTCAGAAAATAAGCTTTAGTAGGAACTGTTTTCTTATACTCTCCCTGTTCTTTGCTCGCAGGTCATCTAGTGAGGCCACAGGTCGGAGTAAGGGCTTCAGTGGAAGAACAGCACCAGGGAAGGGCTTTCATCTTTCATGCTCACTGCACACATGAACATTTCCTTTCTGTCAGCAATTTGAACACCCGGTCAGACCAGCTATTTTCAAATTGTTTGTCACTGTCTGAGCAGGTTTGATCTTTTTGCAAAGCATAATTTTTCAGGTCTGTCTCAAGCAGGAACAGACATCTGAGCAAGAGGTTGGGCTGCCAAGAGAAATTGGCCTCAGAAATACCCACTAGGACACAGTAGAAGCTCCTGTCATCTGGGTATTTCTCTGCACTGAGTCAGTGGGCTCATTTTGTTCAATAATCTACTTACACTATAATCTAATAATACATTTGTGAAATTAAGTTATTGATCATTTTGAGGGTGACTGAGTAGTGCTAGTATAACACCACTATATTGCAACAGTCAGTTGTCACAACAACTGACAATTTTTTAAAGGGAAAAGATCCTTTGTTTACCTACTGTCCAGCACTCAGACTGAAGAGAGAAAACTTATTTTGGAGGATATAAGTTTTGTGCATTTTTTTTGCCATCACACACAGTCATCACTCATAAGGTCAGAAAAAACACATCTATAAGGGACACTAATATGATATCTAGCTGATCCATATCCAACACAGTAGGGCATATAACTACATGTACATTATTCCTGCTATTTGCTTTTCTAACATGTTCTTTGGTCCCTTTGATAATTTGGCTTCACAATTTCCCTAGACAATCTATTTCAGTGGTTGGTTATTTATTACAATAGAAACAATATTCTTACTGTTCTGCTACCTGAGAGAATTATTCTTTGTTTAAATTGCCTCCTTTTTTATGCACAAAGGGCAAAGGAAATTTTTTTCATTCTTCTTGCTGCTATCCTCATGTATCTGAAGGCTATTTTCACAATTCTTTTTGATTCTCTGCAGACTAAACTATCTGAATTCCTTCAGCCATTATTTGTAAGATGTGATTTTAAATCTTTACCCATTGTTGGTGTCGTCCTCTGGTGCCCACCATGTCTTTTTGGCATGCAACATCCAAAGTTTACACACACTGAATAGAAGGAATATGACTTATATCTTACAGATAATACCCCTGTCAACTGCCTTCTTCTAAGTTTTGGGATTAGGAGGCAGAGAGAAGAGATGTGAATCATTCACATTGTGACCAGGGTAGGTATTGTAAGACAAAACTTTTCTGTGATCTTTATCCAATAAAACCATTTTCATCTTACCTCCATTTTCCTGAACATTTGCCTGAATACACACAGAAGGTGAATGCAACTGAGGACACAAAGGCAGCTGTAACAAATTCAGACAGATATCCCTAAAATAAGTGTAAATGTACTCTCATCCGGAGTTAATACAGACACACTTCATTAGGATGATGCATTATAAATTATTCTTCAAGTTTGAAAAAATAAAATTATATTTATCCATCAAGCTGGTGGTAGATGTATATCATGTTGTAGTTTTAATATTTTAAGAAAAATGAGTTGATGCTCCTAAAGAATACATGATATCTTCTTATGCTCTAAACAAGAAGGGAAAATACACAAAAAACCTCCAACAATGAACTATTGCTCACAAGTTGTCCTCAAAACAGGCTTCTGTCTTAGACCTGACAATGGGGTTTTGACGTGAAAGCTTGTCTCTTTTTTCTTTGTTTCTCTGGCGGTTATCACTGTAATATTTGCCACCGTAAGCCCGTAGGAATTCATGGACCATTCTGTCTCTCTCCCTCTCAAAAAGGAAGAAGGGAAAAGGTTGGATGAAACCCTATCCTACCTCGGTTCCATACTCCTGTGCGGAACAGGGGTTGCCATGCTAGCCTCAGATGAGCTGATGGGTTGATACCATTGCCATGAGGAAACGTGACCTTGTGTCACAGGACACCAGAATCAGCGCTGCAGTGGTGCAGTGACACCAGGACTGGTTTTGGAGGCTCTCCTAGGGCTCCTTCTGCTCAAGTTCAGCTACCAGACTTGAGCTCCTTGGGACCAAGGTGGCTTCGGAAAACACAATCTCTGTTCACAAGCAGGGGAAAATCACCAAATGATTTGTTACAAATTATTTGCCATGCTCTAAGAATAACCAACTTATTTTGTTTAAAAAGAGGGCACAGAGGTTCTCTGCAAGCACGTGAGCATTTTTCCCCAAGGAAAATTTCATAATGCTTAATATAAGCAGAACTACAGTAGTGCATATGGTTAACAGCTGCTTTAACATGATATGGCATAACAACTGTCTGGAAATCATTAGCCTAACTTTTCTTTAGTATTTGGGTAATTAACCAACAGACAGAGCTATTTCACTTTATCAGATAATACTTTTTTTCTGTATTATTTACAGTACATGTAGTGCTCTGTTTCTCAAAATAATACATGAAATGATTGCTGAGTGGATGAAAAAAACATCATAAGTCTTAACAGATATTTGACATATATTTAGATCTTTCTAAAACATTGAAGCATTCATGGGTTCCAAAGAAGACTTTCCTTGAAGGAAATTAAAACATAAAACGCTATTACTGTTAAGGTTGCATAGAGACTAACAAAAGCCTGGAATATAAATATTTATATGTATATATATAAATTTTGTTAAATATATTAAACTGTAAAGCAGAGTTCTCAGGGACTTTGATAATGTAGATCACCTTTTGGTACAAAGATTTTGTAGTATGTTTTTATTGCTCTTGACAACTGCCACCTTCCCCCTTTTTTTTTTCTACCCTTAATAATTTTGTTATTATCACTGTTAAACAGTGATATCAGAAAAATTTTAGCTCTTCTAGTATTATGCAGAACCAAAATTGATGAGGAAGAGAGAATAGCACCACACAGGGAGGGCAAAATAATCTTATGTTGATCTACAGAAAGCAAGAAGTCGTTGTCCTGTCTGAAAATATATGCAAACGTGCACCATGAAGGAAGTATAGGAAGGCAGGCTGAAAAATATAGTTTATCAAGCCAACAAATCTATAATTCATTAAGTTTGCTGGTCTAAGAATCAAAATTTTGTTTATTAAAAAAATTGAAGTTTTGTTGCATATTAAAACTTTATTCATTCTGCAATAGAGTCACAATATAACAATAATATCACTTACAAAATCTTCTTTATGAAGTAAATATGGTCAAAGAAGCATCCTAAAATACAAAATGTATGTAAGTAGCAGAAATAAATAAAATCATAAGTGCTGAATTCTTTTCAACTTCATGAGTTCATATAGTACAGAGGTAAGGACTAAAGACATAAAGCTTTCCATTCTGCTTCCCAGGGTGTTTCATTTGGGGATTTGTAGACCTGTCCTTCCCTGAGGACAGCTCAGAATTCCTATTCAATACCCACAGAAGGCACCCACATGCAGGTGCATCAGGTTCTTTTGAGAGGGGAAGTGAAATGCTCATAATTGTTTTGTAATAATGAAGCTTTGGGCGTGGGGAGGGAGAAGTGACAGGACAAAAATGCAAGTGATTACTCAGCTGCCTGAGAATAAGCCAGAGATTAGTTTGACCCAATGGACTACTATTTTGGATGCCACTAAATGCAGCCTTCTCTAGCTGTTCCACACAACACACCATATTTTCCCCCTAAGGACCTCATATGTACCAAAACACACATTTTTTTCCAGCACACAATCTGAAAACAGAGTGGTAAATGTTAATCCTGCAATGGATTTGGAGCCCAGGTATGTTCTTGCTTGATAAAAATTCCATTTCAACAGTAGCAATTTAGCAAAACATATGTGTAATGTACTGCTGCCTGAATCTAATCTATCACTTTTCTGCTAATACAAAACTTTCTAGAAGCCAGACACAAAAAACTTATAAAACATCAGTAGCTTTTCCACAGACTCACTGCTGCTATTAATTAAGTGCCTGTTAATGAGGACAGTATGCTTTCTAAACCCAAATCTAGCAGTTTGGACAGAACTCAACAATAAACCCAGCACCCACCAGATAGGATTTGACAAACTACAAAAATGTCTGTTTGCAGTCATTGTTATACAGTTAATACAGGATAATACAGTGAATAAAGACATCTGATGGTATTTCCACATTTACAGGAGTTTCATGTGTTCTGTGATCCAACGAGAGCAATGACTGCAGTATCTGTAAAATAGTAGTGGAGATGTAGCCAGTCACACTTTGTCAATGGAAGTTGCCAAAGCAAAGAGCAAGAGCTCATTTAACTCGGAGAGCTAAGCTTTGGGAATAGATGCAGTGCTGAATCCATTCCTAGGTTGGGTTCCATGGGAGACAAACAACTGAAAAACTCACATTGCCTCATAAATCTCCTGAGTTTTGCTATTTCTCCAAGATCTTCATATTGCAGAGAAAACTTTTGGGCTGACAGTCTTGCACAATGTTTAATACTTGACCTAAAACTCTCAGGAGGGTATTTAATAACATTTTGTCTTCTTCAAGCTTGGCCCAGAATCCTGCTAAGCCACCCTGTGACTGAGAAGGACCATTTGAGGCACAAGAGTGCAAGTCCTGTTGTGTTCCAGCTGAGCATTCCCTTCCTTGCAGAGATAATGGGAATGCTTTTGGAGCACCTACCATGAACTACCATGCACAAGTACATTTTGATGACAGCATATGAGCCAGACTCCCAGCATTCCTGGGGAGTTTATACGAGTAGGATGTGCACTTTCCAATTGCTCGCATCTCTGTGCAAATGAGGCATTCAGCCATTCATGTACCATTGCAGCAAACAAGCATGAAGGGGTCTTGTGAGCATGGATGAAAAGCAATTCTTACTGGGGGAAAAGGGTTTTTACCTCACTTGCCCTTTTTCACTCTTATAGGACAATAGCTAGAGTAAATCTGCACAACAATGGAGTCAGATTTCTAATCACAAACTAATGTTTCCATTCACTGCACATTGTTGGCCTCTGACCAAGTTCCATGTGGGTCCAAATACTGCAATCTTCATTCATATAAGAGATTTATCAAAGTGAGGATCGGGACTTTTGTCTATAAAATCAGCTGGTTCCTGTTAGAAGATTCATTTCAATCATGATGACGTTTGTAATATCTCCACCAAAATCAGTTAAACTCATTCCTTTTGCTTTGCATGATTTGTTTCATAGTACATTATCAAAGTCTTTCTGTTACTCAGACCGGTGACTGTAAAGAATTATCAGAAAAAAAATTCTGAAACTGCTTAGAAATACTGATTTTGTGAGGTGGATGGGATGGCTGCATAGAAATCCCATTCCAAATTAATAGCATTTTAATCCTGAACCAATGTAACAAAATAGAATTGTCTTCAATATCACAATGATTTTAATGAGTGTTAGAACATTTCAGTCACAATAATAAAACACAGAATCATATAAATAACACTAATAGTAATAGAAAAATTCTGAGGATCAGTATGGCATCTATCTGACAATAACAATGGTAAGAAGATAAAAAATTAAATCAAATCAGAAAATGAACATTCAACAGAAAGTTTAATAGCCAGGCAGTTTATAATTTAAAATATGTCTAAAATAAAAGTAGCAAGAAAATGTTAAATATTCTACCATACTATTCGTATTCCAGTATTTTTTTCTGGTTTCATAACTTCCATCTTTGTTTTTTGATATTTAGGGCAAGATTCCTGGGAATGTTTTTCATGGTTAGCTTCCCATTTATTGTGTCTCTTCTGTTATTTGTTCCTAGGAGGTAAGAAATGACAGTAAAGAGAGACTAATGGGTCAGTGAAAGAAAAGGATAGAGAAATTATCTAGCTTTAGTCTCATTTTCTATGACATTCTAGGTACTCTTCTTTTGTGAAAAATGGGAAGTGACACATTATATTTTCTAGATACTGCTAAGTCCTGAATCTACCTGTCTTCCAGACCTTTAGTTCCCAGACTATTTGTGAATCCAGTATTGGACTATAGCCCTTGCTATTTGTGAATCCAACTGGGTCATTCCTGTGTGACCCAACCTGCAATTTATAAACTATTTGTGCATCCAGTGTCAGACCCATAGTTACGTTTTTGCAACACCAGCAACATTTTTGAGAGGACTGCTGCCAAAGAAAAATTAATATCTGCACTTCAAGAAACAGAATTCGTGTCCTAAAAGTAACTCCAAGAAAAAGGAGAACATTACTCCCCGACTTCACGTGTTTTTTAAGAAACATTTAATCCATGAGCTAATTGATTTATTTTGGCAGAAGAGTTGTCCTTTTTCTTTCTCCTTTTCCTTTTCTTCTCTTTTTTCTCCTTTTCTTTTCTCTCTTCCCCCCGGCTCCCCTTGTAAAACAAGGATACAATCAGGACAGCTTTTTTAAATGTGAAGATCTGCTTAATAAACTTCTTTGAGATTGGGACGCAGATGTTTCTTATAATTATTAGTCACAGCTAAAGATAAAATGATGATGGCAAATTAGAAGGCTGAGTTTTATATTGAGCACCTATTAAATCTCTTTAGTGACTTTATCCAACTGTATGCAACAAACATATTACTGCAAAGCAGGCATTAAGTATACCATGTACATGCAGCCAGATAGTTGTAGGACATAAAAATAATGCAAATATTTGCAGTCTTCTTCCATGGGGAGGCATTTATTTCTGTAACATAAAGCAGTCCATGTTCATCCATTACGAGAACTGGTGTTTCTACTTTTCTTCATTTTTTCAAATACATAAATCTTCCCCTCTGGATATTTTCCTGTAATGCTTATGTGCCTCAGCCTTCTCACTACAGAAACAGGACAGCACTCACAGTCACTCACCAGGACAATGTGGCCATGTTAGACCTTGACCTAAAAACCAGGTCTGAACTGCTGACTGTAGAGAAGTCTTGTTTTCTGCATTTTTGACATATACTGTTTTCTCTTTCTCCTTGATTTTTCTTTCTTGTGGTGGTATTTTTTCTCTTTTTTTTTTTCACTCTCATTCCATTTTAAACCCATCGCTGTGTTGCCACCAAACTAATTTCAGCCATCAAGGATTTAAATTTAGCTCTGGCAGAAGTCAGAGGGTAGGCTTATATGTCCACCTCTGGTGATGTAAAGCTAACCTCAAGGTCCACACTTTCAGCTGAGCCCAGTGCTCAGCCCAGAAAAGCTAAACACACTGATTTTCCCATGCCCTCAGAGAGGCCTGCAAAGCCTCTCTGGGCTGCCTGGTGGCAACCACTGGAGTGAACAAAAAGCAAATTCAGCACAGTCAGTTCTTGTTTAATCCATCAGGATTGACCTGATCAACCCAGCAAGGCTATACCAGGTTCTGAGGGACCTGGGCCTGGTCTGAGGAGCCACTGGGCAAATTTCAACCAAAAAGCCTTTGGGTTCCCTATCCAACACTGACTGCTTTTTCCAACCCTCTGGAAATTCTCATCAAGCATGTACTCTTGTTATTGTTGTGGGACAGTAATGCTAATAATGTAGTAGCACACAGAGGCCTGGGGTGAGGTCCCATCAGGTTGTACACTGAACACAGCCACGGGTCTTGGCCAAGGCATCAACCCTGCCATGGCATCACTGCCCTGTGCCTGCAGGGGAACTGGAGGTACTGAGATGGATAAGATTCCCATGGATGCCAGGTAGCACCGACCATGCCTGCCTTCAAATACCCAGTTTTTTGTGCTGAGGGCAAATTTTCACCCTCCTTTTCACAGACTCAAGAAGCCTGATGGAAAGAAAACTTATAAGATGCAACATAAAGCAGAGGGTAAAATAGGGAGGTTGTAGTGACCCTCACAAAAGAAAAGAGTATCTGATCTGTGCATCAACATCAGTGTGTTTTTCAACAGAAATATTCCAGTCACAGTTTCTCTCTGAAAGTGAGACTTTTAATGGCTTAGGGCAACCAATAACTGGCTTATGTTCCCTCCTGGGAGTCCAAGATCATTCTTTCATGTCCAAAAGGGAGAGAAAATGTAAATGCTCCCAACTTCTGGCTCTCAGACATACCTTTAAAAATTGTACAGTGCCCTGAAAAAGGGTTACAGAGATGTTGCCAAACAGAGCCTGTCTGAAAGAAGATTTCCACGGTTCAGATGAGTGATCTGCTGGAGAGATATATGAGCCCACGACGCATTTGTTCGTTGATTTATGTCAAAAATATTAAAAGAAATTAGTATTCAATTAGATTTAGTGGATTTGGTTAAATATTTAACTATTTTAGCATGAGAAAGCTCTAGTTATTGTGCCAGGTTTTTTAATGGAGAAGCAATTATTGAGTGACACCTGCTATTTCTTGGTACTCTTTAAACACTGTGCATTAACAGATTTAACACTCCTTAGTCCCAGTGCTGCTATTTGTTCTCTGTCCTAGGGTACCTGGAGACTGGCCCCACGCTTCATCATTCTGCAAGGTACTCTGCAGCCATGTAATGTTTCACAAACTCTATTTTGAAGACTTTTAAAATCATGGTTTCTGGACTGGTTTCTCTGTTAGTTTAGATTGGCAGCCCTGCATTGACTTCACTGAAAGTCTGGCAATTTACACCAACTGTGAATTTTGATCTTTATTTCTTATTCTTTTTATTTTTAAGGACAGATTGGTTTATTTTAAAACCTGGCTGCTGATGCAAAATGTGTGAAATAGCTTTTTTTTTGCTGCATAAATATTTTTAAACAGTATTTTCAAGGATTTTGCAATGAGCTACATGAAGCTGGCAAAGCTCTGGTACCCCCTTCATCTTGTGCAAACAGAATTATGTAAAGAAAAGGCCTCTGGGACATTAACATGTTCAAGCAAAAAGAACATTAAAAAGCAACTTTTTTTTCAGAGACCCTTAACCTTTCCCCATCCTGGCCCCTGGAGTGACATTCCACCATCTAGTTATTTTACCTGATTCATCCTGACTAGAATTTCTGATAGAACCAGCTGGCCAGTTCTCTGCTTGCATTTGCCATCACTGGTAATTTTTCTCATGCTGTGAGTCTCTTGGTCTATAAAATCTATTCCAGATTCAATTAAATTTCTAAGTGTAGGCACAAGGCCATCTAAAAGTTGTTTTTCCCTTGAATTTAATGGGGTTTGGCCTAGATAGCTGGTCTTCTGGCCTGGTAGTCTTTCCCACATAAGGAATACCTTTCCTCCTTACTTGTAATTACCTCGAGATCTTCTTAGCAGTGAGTATTTGCTTAGCTACACTCCTTCCTAAAATGCTTTAATGTCATGAGGCTGTTGAGCATTTCTAAACATAGAAACAAATTTGTCACTGTTCTGTAAATGGTTTCTGCATCCCTTTGAGGATTGTCTGAGGCCAAAGCTCATAGCCAAGGAAGCAAGTCCTTGCCATGAAAATCAAGGCTCAGTTCCTGGCTGTCAAAGGAGGGCTGCACCCCCTCTGAGGTCACAGGGATGCTCTGCCTTCTCCAGAGCTGGTGTTCTCCCAGCTCCCTGCACATGCCTCAGCATCCTCTCTCTCTCATCCAACGTTTTCTCTCTCTTCTCAGCAGTGTTTTGGGGAAGCCAGTCCTACTTCATGCAATATCCATCTCTCTCCTGATGAAGAAATTTTGCTCCTCAGTTCTAACCACCCTTACTCCAGGCTTCCAGTTAGCTGTACATTGGTACTGCCAAAGGAAAAAGTGAACAAATTGGGTGAGAGCAAGACACAGACACTGTCAGATAGCTCCATGTATGTGGGATGAGTTTGATCCCTCCTTTGAGCCTGAATTCCTTTCATCTCCAAGGCTGTGATGTGCACGGTGGAGCAAGGTGCAGGTGGATGAGAGCTGCACAGCCAGTTCCAATGGCAATGGCATTGCCAAAGGCAATGGCAATGCCAAAGGTAATGGCAATGCCAATACCAGTCCCAATCCATACATTAGCAGCTGTCACAGGACTTTGGGCTGTTAATGTTGGTGGCTTCTCCTGACTTTTGTTTCATTTGACAACCTGCATGCCTTGCACCAGTGCTCTTCTCCACCTAACAACAAGGGACGCTGCTTCCTGCCCTTTTCCAGCTGCCCCAGATCTGCCCCTTGCCTGCCCCTGCTGCCCAGCTCTATCTCACTTTGCATTTCCAGCCCCAAGGGGCTGTATTCCCATCTGCACTGTGGTTCCTCACTCTTGCTTTCCCATTACACACACACAAATACACTGCTGTGCATCTGCTTCTGCCGGGATTTCCACTGCTCTCTGCCCACCTTCCTGCTCCCAGTTTTCCCATTCACAGCATGGCAGCAGAGGCTGACCAGGAAGAAAGCCCGGGGATGTGCATCCACCTGAGCGGCCCCCTTCTCCTGGAGGTGTAGGGGCAAGGCACCAGGGGCCAGGCAAGGAGGGCTTCCTCCCAAAGGCAAAGCTGAAATTTATTAGAGGGCTGGAGTTCTGTCTTTAGATCTTTTCCTGGCTCTGCTCCCGAGCAAATCATGTCAGTGAGAAGAGCTGGCAGCACTGCTGGCTCCCCCAGCTCCTCAGCCCTGGAACTCAGGCTCAGCACTCGGCCCTGCAGCTTCTGAATCGCGGCTGAGCTGCACGTGGAGCTGGCTGTCGCTCCCAGCCTTTGCTCTGCCTCTCTGTGCGCTGCTTCTATGAATCACAGGTGTTGTGCATTTCCCTCCATGGACTGAAAGGAGTTTTCAAGAGCTCCAAAATCACTCAAAGTTAATGGGAGCCGAGAGCCCAAAGTGCCCCTGAGGAGCTGCACTGCCCCAGCGCCACTCAAGCCCTGGTGTGTGCTGGAACTGGGATTCCTAAGTCACAGGATGCTTTTAAAAATGTGCTTCGCTCTCTCACACAAGTACGAGCCAAGAGCTTGAGAGTTCTGGTCTTGCTTCTGCAATTAAACTGTTCTAAGTTTTTTTAGGCAAGTCACAATCCTACTGAGCCTCTTTCACCATCTGTAAACGGGAGATAACAATACTTAACATCCTTCCAAAGTAAATGTTAATGAGGCTTCAGCAGCTTACGTCTGCATCGGGTCTTGGAGATACAAGGCACTGGGAGAGCATTATATGCTGTTGTTACTAATTGTGAATATCCTCTGCTTTAGTTTGTTGTCAATTATTATTAAAAGTGAGAATTTGTGATCCAATGTAATATTGCTCAGAAAAGATTTAGTATCTTTCACAGCCTGTAAATAACTTGGTTGTATTTGTCTGATGCAGAGATGGTAATAGGAAACAGATTTCAAAAGTGGTGCAAAAAGGAATGTGTGGTTGTTCTGACAATATAGTTTTCTTAAATTTAAACCTGATAAATCAACTTTGGACTTATATTTTCTGTGAGGAGAATATTTTTAAGTGAGGCAACATAAATGAATTCCTTAACCGGAACATAAACATTAGCACTATGTTTCTACCCTTCTGTTGAATTCTAATGAATGAACAGACACATGTTGGGGCTTTAAACAACATTTGGCAAAGCAGTATAGAGAATTTGTTCACAAATTGCAGAAGGAATCTGAGGAGGGTCTTCCTTCTACCGACTTTTTAACCCCAAGAAGTGAAAAGTAACACACACATTGTAAGTCTAGACACATCAATGTCATGAAGGGCATTGTGACATTTCAGCTGTGCACCAAAATTTTTTTGTCTTCATTAACATTAAATACCTATCTGAATCCATCTAAAATTTGGCAAATGAAAGTTAATTAAGCTGCAGTGAAGATATTAGATCAATTAACCCTCTCATAGGGAAAATTACCCTGGGACAGGAGAGCTCTGCTCAGTTTCCTTCATCTTTTTCCTTATCTTAATTCCCTCTGGAACCAGAGGACGCTAAATACACCCACTCAAACTTTGTATCTGCAGCATGAATATTTGGTTTTCCTCCCCCATACTGTTCATTCCTATGGATTCACACTACCATGGGCTTCCCTGTAAGTGGGGGCTATCCCTAAAACTCAACCTTACTGTTAAGGGTAGAAAAGCTTTTGGCTGTTGTGTCATGGACAAGTCAGTTTAGGAAATGCAGAAATCTTCCCAGGGATATGGGATTGCTAGTTAGGGTTTTCCTCTTAGAGACTTCCACCTCCAATTGACTGAGCCTACATTCCCTAACACCAAAATATTCCCAACCCTTCTGGGCCATGGTGCACCAGCTGAAGGATTTCTGATGTTGCTAAACCTCGCCTTTGCACAGGAGCAAGTAAGCACACAAGTACGGGTCACTGACGTGGAGCAGCCAATTTGTCTGTGGAAAATGAAGTCTGGGCTCGTTCTTTCATGGCTGAGGGGGTTTTTTTATGCTCTCAAGCCTCATAAAGCCACCGTGCAGCTCCAGGTGTATGCATGGTTTTGTGTGTTTTTAATGTAGCTTCTTAAATACTTTAGACTAAAATCCATAATATTTTTCTAATATCATAGAAAGTTTGGAAGAGTTAGCTCTAATTAGTTTTATTATTGTTGGTAGCAGCTCTTGGCATACATGGATCTTTAATGGAATCTTGACTTCTGTGGAGCTGGAGCAGATAGGAATTTCTCACAAGAACAGAAAAGAGTGAAAATTCTAGTCTTTTCCATATTTCTAAGCAGTCAGTTATTTTGGAATCTGTTGCAGATGTATCCCATTAACTGTCAAGTTACTTAGTAAACCCACCAAATTACTGCACACTCACTCAATAAAAGTGCTAGATATATAAAATAGCAAGGAAGTTCTCAAAGTTTTGTTCAAACCTCAACAGAGGGGAAAAAAAGATTGTTTCAGTTTGGTGTTTTTTGTTTTGCTGTATTTTGGGGTGGGGTTTTTTTTTTGTTTTCTTTCCTATTTTTTGTTTGTTTTGGTTTTGGGATTTTTTTGGTTGATTTTTTTAAGCAAGGAGTACAGTCAGGGAAAATGAATGTTAAAAAACTAGCAGCACAAAATGAGGGCTTACATTTCCAAACCTCGACATACCACATGTGCCTATAAAATACAGGAAATGGGTACAAATGTGAAGCTGCACACAAGATTAGAGGCACATGAACACATTTAAAGCAGGTGGAAATAATGTCAGCTGGAGCTGTAATGTTAGGTTTGTACCAGGGGGCAAAGAGTAGATGGGGCTGTACTGCTATTAAAGAACTCTTGATACAATTTTCTGAGAAGAAAGCACAAACACAAACAATTTTTGGCATCCTTAAACAAACGTACAGATGTTAGTTGCATCTCTTCCCAATGCTTTTAAAACAGGAAAGCCTCCAGGCCTTCAGTTCAACTGCAAAGACTTCCAAATCCAGAGAGCTACTTTGTCAACAAAAGAAGCCTTGGGGAACAACACAAAAGTGACTTTTTTTTTTGTCAACTGGCATTGCAATATTATGCAAGGCCAACACATGACATCAAACTATTGAGAAATCTGTGGTCTGGTGCTAAGTTATCCTCAAATAGGTGTGTCATGCCTTAAAACAATGATGGGATGTACAGAGGACGAGTAATAAGATGGCCTCTACTGCCCCCACAGACTCATCCCTACAAAATCAGCACAAGCAGGGGTAATCCTCTGTAAAAACTTATATTTCCCCTCACATTTACCAATTAGGATCCTTTGGGGTATTCTATATCAGAAAGAGCCTGCCAGGATCAGTGTAAGGTCTACAAAGGAAACAAGTTTTTACTCTCTTTTTGGATAATCCTGCCATCAATGAGAAAAAAAGTAATTTGTCATTAGCTATGTGCGATCTCCTCCCTCAAGATCCTGAGGGCATCTTGAGCTACAAACCCACCAGCCAGGTGCAAGGGCTGAGATGGCACAGAGGCACAGCACAGAATGGCCCCGACCCTGTCTTCATCCTCTGGGATACGAGCTGCTCTGTGTGCACAGTTGGTGAAGTTTACTGCATCCTGTGCCTCTCCTGCCAAACTCTTGCTCACAGTGAGGATCCAAATCAAAGGCTCTTCTACTTCTGCAGCCCTGCCTCCTCATAGCAGCTTAGATTACACATTTTCCATGGGCTAGAGGAGCACCCATATCCTACGGCTTAAAAGCAAAACCTGAAGAACTGCCCGGTCCAAAGAAATTTGTGTTTCCATAAAAGACAAAATGCGAATGATTTCAGAGTCTGGAATCCCTTCAATCGGCACCTTCCAAAAACAACCCCAGTCCGCATCCAAAATCTACTGAGGGAGAGAAAACAAGCAAACCTTTCCCACTTCTGAAGACACAGCATACTTGCTTCGGTGCCCATTAAATGAGATAGTAAGTTTTCCTCCTCTTTGCCAGGTTAAACTACAGATATTTCTTCCCATTCTCTTGTACTGTGCTCTTCCAGAGCACAAATAAAGCACCATCTGGCCCTTCATTAACTCTATTTGATTTCTTTTGATCTCATGTAAACGATGAGAAAAAGATCTAAGACTCCCTTCTCCTCTTTAGACATGTGCATAACTCACATCAGTGTCAATGAGAGTTAAACATGCCTACAGAGGGGAAGAAATAGAAACCACTGTGTGTTTCACTGTAGCATCTTTGCATTTGCAAAATGGAAACAAAATGGTCCAAAACCTAATTCCCAGATCACATTCCTCCAAGTCTCAAAGTGAACCTCAGAGAGGATGTAGAAATACCAGGATACTGTGACAGGACACAATGGGGTTGTTGATGTTCTTATTCATAAAGAAAGTCCCCTCGATTGTCATGAATTCAAGTGTCTGCAGCCCAAAGGAAGAGAAAAAGAATAAAATTTGAAATGCATTTTGAAGTTTTCCACAATATACTGGATCTTCTGTTTTTATAAAAGACAAAATTTGCTGCAAATTAAAGCCCAAGGTCACGGTGCTTTCCAAACCTCCTCTTTTACTTGCCCTCCTCAACCCCCCTCCCTAAACAGCACCATCACTCTACAGGAGAATGGAGCACGTTCAGCATTATCTTTTCTCACTGCTGGTCAATTTGTAAAAGATGCTCCCTCTGTTTTGCATTGAGCAAAGAAGCATCGGCTCTGGAGAGCTTGCAGCCGCCCGTTAATCACTCGCCCTTTCCAAGGCACGCGGGGAAGTTTGCACTGATGTAACACCTCGGGCGATAAAACCCAGGGGTACCTACAGCCCCGGGAGAAACAGGGTCACGCCCGCAGTGGTGGTCAGGCAGGGGGCAGGGATGTGGTGTGCCCCTCACACCCCTGGAGCGGGCTGCTTGTAGCGGGATGCTGAGCTGTTCAGTCCCTGCACCGCACCCTAGCACTGAGGCACCCGCTGTGCCCTCCTGCCAGTGGGTTTCTCAGCCTCCGTCCCACACCTCAGCATTCCCGTCTGCCCCTCCAGTAAAACTTTTCACGGAACAGGTGATGGATTTCAGGGTGCATGAGCGCGGTAAGAACAGCCAAGCATGTCCAAGAGCTCATCGTTCTAAAGATGCGGCTTCTTGCACGCAGCCCTCCCTGTGCGTGTGTGCATATTTGAATACACACATTTACACACCCCAGGCCTGTCCCTGCAGCCCGGCTGATCCCAGCCGGAGCGCCCACGCTACCGTGCCGCTGCTGCGGGACGCGACGGGCGCTTTGCTGCCGGACCTGGACGAGAGGAAACGCGGGGCTGGGGAGAGCGGAGCAGCCGCGCAGGGTTCCGCGGGCGGGCAGAC
>JAHLSL010000046.1:3330813-3406763 GCA_025920805.1 Petroica traversi
CCTGCAGGGCGCCGAGCTCTGGAAGCGCTTCCACGAGATCGGCACGGAGATGATCATCACCAAGGCGGGAAGGTAACGGGCACGGCCGGGCCGCCACCCGCGCGCTCCCGGGGCGGGCGGGCACATCAAAGCGGCCCAAAGCGGGGAACCCTCCAGATTTACGAGGCAGGTAGATGGCGATAATGTCAGATGGGCACGGGAGCATGTGGCGTTTCGGGTTTCCTGTTCATTAGGGCGAGGTCTGGGAGCGCCGTGCCCTTCTGGGGGGAAGCTTTTCCCCTTTCCAGGGGATACACATGGTAAAAACCTGGGAAGTATAAAAGTATTTGAACTTATTAGAAATTACAAAAACATATTTTATTGAATCCATATGCTACCGTCTGCATTTTCAGAGAGGCTTTATTAATGATTGAAACGCAGTCTTAAACAGCACAAAGCTACATTTGTCTTAAGACTTGAGTCCAGTCGGGGAATTTCTGTTTTATCTTACAGGTGCACTGAAATAACAGCAAAAACTAGTTAGCCACAGTCAGGTTTTTACCTTCCTGCTTATTCAGAAATAGTAGAGATAGGATTTTTGTTTCCAGTAACCACTTTTAATAGATTGTTTTTAATACAGATTTTTTTTTTTTTGCATAGCAGAAATTACTGAGTAAATTCGAAAAACTTTCAGATTTTTAAAATACAGAAGAGTATTTTATTAGCTTACAGTCAGGAAATGTGTTTTTTTTGTTGGTTTCTTTTTTTTTTTCCCTTCAAAAATGAAGCTTTCTTATAAAAAGCATGCCAAGCTAAGAAGGGCAGTTTTATGTTAAAACCACCTCATTGGTTAATTAATCCGTTTTTCCACAGAAGGATTTAAATCTTGAACGTTTGTATTTTCGTCGTTTTTGTTTTGGTTTTTTTTTTTTCCAGAAATTAGCTCTTAGATTCGTTTCTGCTTTCAATAAAGAAGTTTTACTATACCTTTCAAAGACAGAGTAGCTCTCGCACTTCACCTTTAGTAAGTTGCAGACAGGAAGTCCCGTCTCAATAAAGACCATATTGTTGGGTTAGAGCATGGCACGTTGGCTTTTATAACTGCATCCTTACGGTGTTATAATTGTATCACCGTGGATTTAGCTTTCTAATTCGCTGCCACAGCAATGATATACCATTTTCTGCTGTCAGTTGAAACTTCAGTGGCAGTTTGCCGTTCTGTAAGCCTTGGGCTTCCTGGGTGGAGGTGGTGTTTGCACATCTCCAGGAATACATTTCTTACTAATATCTCAAATGGGCTTTAAATGTTTGTACTGCTAAAGTAAAGTCTCAAACTCAAATGATTTACTGTCTAACAATAAAGTTGAAATGATGTGGTAATAGCTGTACTCCCAAAGCGTATCCCCAAACATACAGAGCATTGTTCGAGTAAATGCACTTTAGAAATCTGTTTTGACATATCGAATGGGCCATTTCATGGCTATGTAACTATAATCGTCCAAAAGGACTCTGTAGGCTAAAAGGAAGAACGAGAAAAATCCCACGAAGCAGTTACTTTTCCTAAACAACCATTCCCGAGTCTGTTTCGTATTAAAAATGACCTCTCTCTCTTTCCAATGTTCAGGCGGATGTTTCCCGCAATGAGAGTGAAGATCTCAGGTTTAGACCCACATCAGCAGTATTATATTGCTATGGATATTGTGCCAGTGGATAACAAAAGATACAGGTATGGCAACTTTAAGGCAAAAAAACATATGATGTAAGCTATAGGGTGCTTGGCTGTCGGAAGAAAATATTAACACAACATAAATTAGCAGAAGATCATGTTTAACTCTCCTTAAAGATTCTTGTTTCCATCCCAGTGCATTTTAAAAGATCATATTGTATCAAGTATGCAAAAGCAACTAAAATTTGTATTGAAGCTCTTTGTGATACATTTGCCTCACACTGTGTATGTACTGTGGGCAGATGCTCAGGTTTTGGCTTTCAGGGTGCAGTTCTAGTGCAGTCAGGAAATGTTATCATATTTTATTCCTCATCCTGTCAATAGGAATTATTTCCTTATTATTTCCTTTCCTTCCTTATTAACAACTACATTTAAAAATGTACATTTTCTAGTGTTAAAAAGTATTAACGTTAATAAATAATATTAATAGCATGTACATCTGATTAAAATACTTATAATATTTAAAATACACTTGGTCACGCTTCAAATTGTTTATATATCTTAATTTAAAAGCTGTTTATCACTGAGATATTTGGTTCCTTAGAGTCAAAAAGGGTAATGTTTCTAATTGCTTTTTTTTAAAGCAATTAGAGTGGCATTATTAAAGAATTTTAAAGAATTAGTGGCATTATTGTCTGGAGAATGATGTGAGGAACAAAAGAGGTTCTTCTTTGTGCATTTAGGAGTAGAAATTATATGCTGAAGCTCTCACTATCTCACTGTATGCTGCTTGGGCTCTGCAGAAGCCACTGGTCCTGTAGAAATATTTGCAAGATTGGGCCCGCAGCAGTTCCTATTGTGAGCTGAGGTCTTGCTTTACAGATGCAATTCCGTGCTCCAGAGTAGCCAGGGGGGAAGCCTGGCCAGAGCAGTTCAGGGGAGACAGGATCAGGTCTTTACCAATTGCGGGTGTGATCGTTTGAACCTATTCTTAGTAGGGAAAATCACTGCAGATTTAATTCTAGAACTAGGAATATTTCAGACCGAGATTAAAAGGTTGGTCCTGCAGGAATGCTGCCTTGCTTCCTAAGCAAACACTGCCCTGTGTTTTTCCTCTACTTACCTCATTGACTGCTATTTTGTCATTTTCTTGTGTGGTGTGTAAGACCTTTCTTAGGACCATTTTAGATTTTGTGTTTTTCAACAAGAGGCACCAGATACCAGGGCTGAGGGTGCCCAGTATATACAGTCAGGGGAGTCTTTCCTGTCTCTGCCAGAGAGGAAAAAGTGCTGGGGTTTCTTTTGTACCATTGTAGTGCAGTTCAAATGAAAGCTTCTTTTTTTTTTGCTTTGTGCTGCATGTGTGCATTTACTTAAAAGTCTAAACATGTAATTCCTAGAAGGTCTGAACAATTCATAAATTCATAGAAAAAGCAAGGTAATAATTCCAAATGAGTTAAAATGTTAATACTAAAATTTAAAAGCAGTTATACTGAGTATGAATTGTTTAAACCTCGTTTCATTTAAAATAATTAGTCATACTGCCGTGCACTGTCTTCACAGTATGATACATGGTGCCCAGCTAACTGAAATAACTTAACAAGAGCTGTATGAAGGGCAGTATTTTCTCAGTTGACAAGCTTGAATTTTTTTTGTATTCCTGTATTAGTAACCATGCCTTTAAGCTTTCTGCTAAATATTATTGTTTTACGTGTTTTATTGGATGCATCTTCTCCTTTTATTCTGTACTTTTTGTTGCTGACTGTTATTTCAACTCTGGCTGTTCGTGCAGCTTCACACACTGTTCTGCAGTTCTTAAAATTTCATAGACATGACAGAAGTCACATGGAGCCTAGTCTTTAGCTGATAGCTAAACTAATAGAGCAGACAGCAAAACTAATGGAAGTAAAGAAATTTACATCTTGATCTGGATTTCTAGCAAAATTTGACCTTGTAAATATTTGGATGCTTAAGCTGCAGCTCAAAATGTTCATTTATGACTAAATGTGTATTTATAACTTTATTTACTTTTCCAGGGAAAGCATATATTTACTAGAAACCAAGAAATATAAAATAAATGAAAAATGTTACAACAGTGATCTGGGGTTGAGAATTTGTCTCTAGGAGAGAATTTCACCACCATTGTAGATCTTAGCTCTGCAGCTTAATCTGAATTGTATGGAGCGATACCTGCATTGGATCATTTTGTTTTCTATTCTGATTATGTTGCTTGTCTTTTTGTAATAAGAAACTAAATTGTACAAATAAGCAATTTGATACAGCTGAATTACTGTAATTCTACTGTACTTGAAAAAGTATCTTTCAATTAGTGCTTTTTAAACTGCTTTGTGAAGTGTCTGCCTTCAAAATAGGTTTTCAACCAAAGCAGGCACAATTTTTGTTATAAAATATCCTTGTCAGCACTGGCCTATCAAATGAAATACAGACTCTGTGTATTCATTTTTTAACCTTTTTGCAATACTATTCAAGCTAATTAATATGGTCTGCAGAAATATCAACACCATAGTTTTGCATACTTTCATTATTTTTCCCAATCATAATGTTCTTTCTCTTCAGTAGCTTTATAGATTCTTATAATGGAGTCATTGTGATAAATCTTCCAAATATGGAATTACTACTCAATTTGATAAAAGAAGAACCAGATTCTTCACTGTTTGCTGATGCCTTTCAGAGCAGTGCTGTAGCAATCAATGAACTGACAGCAGCTTAAAGCTCATTTTGAAACCTAGTGTTGAGAATGTGTCTGATTTTAGGAAGAGTAAGATCAGATGAGAACATGAATTTTAACCTTATTTTTGCAGGTGCCAGATTATGTTTGGAAACAAACAAACAAAAAAATTAGTTTTGTTAATGTAAAATTGTGTCCTTTCCTATTTTGTTAATTGATGTGTTTTTGCTGTATGCATGGGCCCTCATTTATTAATTCTGAATGGGTCAGATAAATTGTTTTGGTCCTTGTGGTTAAAGGCATTTTTTTTTCTTTTGATAGGTATGTGTATCATAGTTCCAAGTGGATGGTGGCTGGAAATGCTGACTCCCCGGTGCCGCCTCGTGTTTATATTCACCCTGATTCACCCGCCTCGGGGGAGACCTGGATGAGACAAGTGATCAGCTTTGACAAACTGAAGCTTACCAATAACGAGCTGGATGATCAAGGGCATGTGAGTACTTGCTCATCCCCAGCATTATGTGCAGGCACATTGCTCAGCCCTGACGTACGGCTTCGGGGTGCCAGAAATAGGCTTGACTTTTCAGGGTTGTTTTGGAACTTCACCGTCCAGATCTAAAAGCTCCTTACTTTCTGCCCCGATAATTAACTGCTTATTAGAGCCTGCTGTTTTACTCCCCCCCTCAAATGGAGAACCCCCTCTGCAAAATAAGATTTTACAAGGCTAAATTGCCTAATGCAGAGGGGCAGAATTGCTCTTGGTATTTCCCACCGAGCGTGTTACTTGCGGCTTCTGCTGCGATCGAAAGGGACGCTGAAATCCACCAGTGGCTAGGAGAAACATTAATAGTGTGCAATAACCTCACGTGAATAAAAATACACTTAAGTATTTTCTTAACCTAAACGTTTGTGTGAAATCCCGTGAGGTGTTAATAATTGCAGTCAAAAACGAACAACATGGGAGCTGGGTTTGCTCCGATGATGATTTATTACATACCTTATGAAGCAAGACCCTTTCACAGCTGAGGCTCATTACTTCTGAAAAAGCTGGCGAAGACGTATGCAGTATGAGTGTTCTGTTTGCAAGTTCTAAATTGTTTAGTTATGACATTATCTAATGTGACAAAATGTGTTATGTTAATATTTCCTTTTCTCTTCAAAACTGTTGAAATATGACAGATGTAAGCCAGTATCATTCCAGCAATCCTTAAAATAGTTCTACTTGACACCTTAAGAAATGATTAAAAAATGAGGATTGTTTTTAGTCAGGGTGAAGTCTTTGATTTTACAAACCCCTATAATAAACGGCAAATGTTGGCATCCTTTCAGAAGGAGCATCAAGTTCCAAATGGTAGAGTTTTAAGATGTTGGAGGAAAGTTTTGAGACAGGATGTGGATTCCATTGTCCTTAGCGCAACTCAGTTTATTAACCAGGATACTTTTTCCTTCAAGGAAAGGAGTGAAAGAAAACATACCTGGCACAGAGCACAAAGATACCACACTCATCTTTCAGTATGGTTGTAACTCTGTGACATTGAGCCAGGTATTTTGTTAATACATAGTCTGAGATTTTTCCCCCTCATTTGTGTTTGCAGACGAGATTAACAGAGGCAGGAATACAGGAGTGTGGCTGAGCTAGCAAATGTAATAACAAGGATAAGACTCCCATTTGTAAAATAATTTTCATAATTTTATTTTGTCCTTCCTTCATAGAAATGTAGGGATATTCACATCTTTTAAGTTAGCAGTGCGTTCCTTAGGCTAGTAAAAAAGAGGGTTTATATTGCTTCTTTCCAGAACTACAGTTATGGAGTATTTGGCAGTGTCCATTTGAGTTAATGTTAGCACGTTAAATTCCCTTAGTTTCCCCAGCTTTCCTGTATTTGTGACTCCTGTCAAGTAAGAGTTGTTTTCTCCGAATCGTGAGTCTATTGTAAGGGCTCTGAAAGTGGAGCAGATGCAAACGTTGCTTTTCCAGCAGCGAGCTGGTTTCTGTACTCGCTGGGTGCAGAGGGATGATCTGCGGTTATTGTGGTCCACCCGTGCACTTGCAGTTGCAAACTACCCTGTGATAAAATCTCAGCCATGCAGAGAATTGTGTTGCTATATTTTTCAATCCCAGATTTTAGCTTTGTTTTAATTCTGAACTGAAACCTGTGTAGTGTGCACAGCACACCGTTATTTGTAATATGGGGGGATATAAATTTTCTGGTCTTCAGTTAAGTATTTCAGCTTGGAAATGAGGGAAGCAAAGCTCAAGTACAGTGATTTGAGACACATTGAACTGATTCAGAGCTATGGTAGTGCCCCTCCTCCCCAAAATGGAAATTTAAGTATTAAAATAAAAGGACAAAAGAAGGATGACTGTAAAATAATTTCATATTTCTCAAATCTGGGAAATTGCAAACATGTCATTCATAATTACCAGAAAAGGCAAAAGCAGAAAGCAGAGAAGTGTCTCTTCCAATGGGTACATTTTTTTCTTTTAAAGCTATGGTAGTGTGGAATGCTGTATTGAAAAAGCTATGTAGCCTCTGAATGCCTCTAGCAATAATGGAAAACGAATAATCATATTTTGTGATGAATATAAAAAACCAATTGTTTCTCATAAGCAGGAAGAAACCATTTTTCACAGGAGGGAACCAGGGGACAGATGGCAAATTAGAAGAGCTAGGAGTCACGGCTGTACTGTCCCTCCAATATTTGTTCTTCTATCAGACATTCTGACTCTCCCACCTCTGTATGGGACATGGGTATATTTTAGATTATTAGAAAGTGGGTTTTTTTCATCTTCTGCACAGGCAGAAAGTGTTTTATTTTCATCTTCTGGCCCAGAGAAACCTTCGTGGGGTTTTCACCAAACAGTGTTGGGCTTTAGCTGCTGCTCTTTGGTAATGCATTCCCTGCTTTCTGGTTCTGGCAATTTAGTCCTTGTTGAAATTGTTCCTTTATGCTTCCTGTGCTCGTCGAAGGTGTAAGCTTTTGCAGAGTTTTTGTGTTAAAATTCCAGGGATAAGTTTTGATCTGGCAAGCATTGCGTTAGGGAGCTTACATGATATCAGTCTAGAGCTCTTTTACCTATTCTGGAGTATTTACCTCTCAGAATCTCTGAGAGAAGTGGCTTCTGTGCATGGGAATAGACACCGTATTTGCAAGTACGCACTAGGGTAGAATTCCTGTGCAGTATTTATGTTGTGGTAGTAGTTGGTGGCAGCCAGTTTGTTCCCCTTGCATCGTGTTTCCCTGGGCTTAGCACACTCAGTGAAAGGAGCTCAGCCATCTCTAAAAGACTCACTGCTCCAGCACATTCCAGATTCCCTGCAGCCTGCTGCTGTTTTCATCAGTATTTCAAGTGGCAGTTTGTGACTACGCAATTTTATAGTGATGCTCAGCGGAGAGATTTTGAAGCACATGTCTGCACTTCTGATACTCTCTGATACATTGGTTCCACTTGCAGTCTAAGATGTAGCAAAATTTGTACGGACATGTTTTCCTTGTGTATTTCTGATCTCAGAAAGGAGTTCCAGGGTGAATTCCCTGCTTTGGAAATACTATGCTCTTACAGAGTCGTTAAGACACACAGTGTGGCTTTTGTGTGTTTCATCTAAGTTGTGATGCTAAGGAAAAGTAATCCTGGAGTTCGCAGTTGTCACTGAAAAGTGCATGGTCTGGATGCTCTTTGTTAATGCCTCTCATCCCTCTCTCATCTGTGGAGTGAGTGCTGCATTGTAAAAGCAGTCTCTCCCTCCGGCTGGTTAGAGCTGGCTAATTTTTCTATTTCAATGCAGGTTTTAAACTGAATTTCAGTGAGGGGGAAAAGTCAATAGTTTTTATGCTATTTTCCATGCTTTTCAACTGAGTATTTTTTGATGCAGAGGAACATCTTTTAGCTTTTAGTGAAAATGCGGCTATAAGTGTGTTAATTGTTCCTTGGTGGTTGGGGTGGGTTTTTTTTCCCCATTTGAAAGTGGGGTGAGGCTGGAAGCAGAGGCAGACTGTGACTCTGCCCAGACTTGGCTCCAAGTAGCGAGCTCTGCTTACAGTCAAGGGTCAGTTACATGTTCTTGTCACAGTGAAAAGCTGTGAAACATCAGCATTTGCACTTCAGTTTTTGTCTTAGTACAGGGGGAATCCATGTTTCTCAGCCCCATACACTTTCATAATTGCAGAGGGCTTGAATGTTCGTGCTTTGGAGGGAGGATAAAGGAGGATTTTTGGCAAAAACAGCTGAAAGGACCATGCCAGTGGCGGGGAAATGACTCTGTAGCCTTGGTACCATCAAGTCGCAGGAGGATTGGTGTCTCCCCTGTAAGGAGTATCTGGCTCTCGTTTGTTCTGGCTGAGGTGGTTGTGCCATGGTGGTGCTCATGCTCAGGGTCAGCTCTGAGGCATCGTTGTGGCAGCAGCTCTCAAAAGCATTGCAGAGGTAGTCCCAGCTTTGTGTGTCCCTACCTGCAGGGACCCTGCTGCAATGTCTTCCATCTGATCATGATTTCTTGACAGCTGCTGGGGCCAAAGTCTAATTTTACCTTTTGTGAGAAGGGTTTATTCCCTCATGAATGCTCTTGTCCTGTGAGGGTTTTGTAGAGAGGCAGGCGCTTCAACTGTGAGTTGAATGTAATGCCAGCTCATATTTGGGAACACAGTGCGACTCCTGATTGGAGTTTCTTGCAGTTGGATTTTAAGGGCATGAAGGCAAAGTTGCTGTTTCTGCAGATAAACTGTTAGATCCTGTTGGTGCTTTTAAATGTGCAGCCACAGTGAATCTCATTTTCCTTAGCTTTTTCTTCACAGTAGCTTTAGGTAATGCTTTGAATAATAGAACTTAGCTTTTTGGGGTGGTTGTTGCATCTCCCTCTCCTTTTACGTCCTATCTTCATATGTTGCTCTTTAATTCACAAGGGCTTTGCAGTTTTTCATTATTTAGAGTTCAGAGTCCTTCAGATCACTAACAAAGATCCCATTGTTAGAAGGCATGGTACAAAATCGAGAAAAGAAATTATTGCTATGGATTTGCTAATTGCCAAAACTGTGCCAGCGCAGGAAATTTCACTACAGGACAGAGACCAGATAGGTTGCTCTTAGGATATGACCTGGATCAGTTTAGCTGTAATAGCCACCCAGATAAACTGTGGGAGGTGTTCGTCACCATGCTGCTTTGATTTCACTTGTTCTGATGCGTGAGCAGAGCTCTTTGTAGCTGCCAGGGTTATCACTGATGTGTGGGCCAGCAGTGGTTTGCACCTCGGGGCTGATGGGGTCGAGTAGTCCGTGTGGCAGCAGAACATGGCATGCTCAATGGCACCCAGACAAATGGCAAGGCACAGAGTAGCAGTGGATTTGAATAGTGAAACATCTGTCCATGATAATTTCTTTTCCTGTTGTACCAGTGTCTCCCCTGGTACCACTGGGTGTTCCCAGGAAAGCAGGGTGAGGAATGCGCTGTGCTCTCTGTGTTTTCGTTTTGTAGATCTGTGCCACTGGAGAACTGAAAGGAGTGTTGTAAAAGAGAAAACACTTTTGCATGATGAAAAATCTTGCTCTGTTCAAGATTTCAGAAACTCGAAAAAGACATCCATAGAGCACTCCCTGAGCAAATTAATTGGAGCCTATGACGTCATTGTCAAAACCTTACTCAAAGGCTAATAATAATAAAAGCCCTGATTATCCAGAATCTTGCCTTACCAAAACAGTGTCATGTAATCTGGCCAGGACCAAGTGTGTTAAACTAGCCAAACTCTAGTTTATCCAAATGAATCTAATGTCCTCTATATCATTTGGGTGAATGAACGTCCATGGTGTCTGGCATAGGGGCTCTCTTGAAGGCTTGAGCACACGCACATTCTGAGCCTACTCAAGGAGCAGGAAATTAAAAAGCTTCCCCAGAATGTTGATTAGTAGGCCAGTAGCTATGGGACTATTTATTTATCAAGTTACTAATTTCTTAGGGTTTCCAATAATAATAGTTGAACTTCAATTTTTTTTTTCCTTGAAATCTTCTATTTTAATAGTGGTTAGCTGAAGTGGAATAAAAAAGAGGGAAAATTCTATATTTTAAATCTCCTTTAAAATTTAAAATTGGGATGCAGTACCAAGAGTTATTTGTGTGTTTAATTTTATGCAGTATGAGTTCATCCACTTCTTTCTTACAATTTATTTTTGATTGAGGTTTTGTATGCTGGGAGGGGTTTGTTTATTGAAATTCATTGTCTGTTTTATAAATCAATTGTTAATAACACTTTAGAGTTTTGGATTTTGATATAATTTTACTCTTTAAATTTATGCTTCTTCAGAGTGTGAGAATCTCAGCTTGTGTTCTAAGCAAGATTTGTTTCCAGCTTTTCTGATATAAGGAAAAAAATTGCTTCAATAGCATATCCTCAAGCTTCCAAAAACAAAAGGCAAATTTCTGCTGCTGTTAATCCTGTTAGATCAAATCCAGACTTCAGTGGAAAAAAGTGACAAAACTTTCATAATTCCAGTGGGACTTGGACTTCACTCCTGATTTCTCTTTTTTTTCCCCCTTTTTTTCCTTTTTTTGAGCCAGTTTCAATTGAGCCAATCTCTGAGTTTGGAGCTCCTGAGTCGTAATTTTTAAATGCTTAGGGTTGGCAATAACATAAATGCACAGGGATTAGGCTACTGTAACAAGAACCTTCAGAGGTTAAAGAAAACATTTGATTTCCAGTAAGTGGCATGGTAAACACATACCATAATCTGTTCCAAAAAGCTATTAGTCCTGAAACAGCAGGGTGTCCTTTCTAATAAATATTATCTTTTTCCTTTCATGACTGCGTAGATTATCCTTCACTCTATGCATAAATATCAGCCTCGTGTGCACGTCATCCGAAAAGACTGTGGTGATGATCTGTCCCCTGTCAAGCCCATCCCTTCGGGAGAAGGGGTGAAAGCCTTCTCCTTTCCTGAGACAGTTTTCACTACTGTCACAGCATACCAAAATCAACAGGTAATTTTGGCTTTCTCGTTAGCACTTTGGCTTTTCAGAATAGGCCAGAGATGTAAGAGAGAGGAGAAAAGCAGATACTTTTATTATATCACTTATTAAAACTATCAAAACCCTTTTTTATGACAAGTAGCCTTCACTGCTAATATTGCTGCAGTGCCTGGAGGCTATAGCAGAGACTTCAGAGATGCTGCATGTAAAAAATCATTCTTATTATGCAGATCACACAGTCTAATTAACATGCTTAATGGTGTCTTGATTATAAATATAGCATTAAAGAACAAGGCAAAGAGCAGTCTAGTATTTAAAGGTGTTTCTGTATCTTTAAATGTAGATATGTGCCTGGAGAGAATTTTAAAAGCACTTTTGTTCCTGACTCCAGTGCTTTTAATACTCCCAGGACCTTAACAGAGAAGCTGAGTTCTGAAGAAAGTTGCAGCTGTTTTTATTAACTGCATTCAGCTTATATTATTATGGGCAATTTATCTGGGTCCACACAGATTCAAAGTAAAAAAATCCCTGCAGGTTGTATCACTTGGCTCTTTCTACCTCTCATTTAAGTATTAGCATACATAATGACACCATAGTAGGTGTTGTGACATTTTATTAATTACATATAAAGTATTGCAGGTATATTTTTAAAAATTATGTATGTATTGATAACTTTACAAAGAGAAAAGCAGGAGAGCCATGTAAATACTGAAATATAAGTATTTGGTGACTTTCCCATTTATTAAAATAAATTACAGTTATTTGGGGTGTGGTGGGTTTTTTATTTGGTTGATTGATTTGGTTTGGGGTTTTTTAAATGGAAGATAATAACCTAGAGATAATCTCTTTTCACATTTCATTCTGGACCAGTACAGAAATAAAATTTAATTGCTAGACAGTGTGTTCTCTTAAATGAAGAATGACATTTGCCTGAAGTTTTTTCTCAGTGATTCCAACTGCCATTTGGCAGCTTCTCCATGGATCTGCAAAAATAATGATCAGAAGATTGGTCCTTATTTTGCTCTGTTCCAGGACAACCGTATTAAACCATTAAAATATGTAGATGTTTATTCTCTGCTTATTTCAGCCTATTTCTGTCAGGCGAGTTGTTCTCCGTGCTACTTATCTGAGTTTACAGGTGTTAATTTCTCTTCATCGTATTCACAGATAACTCGTCTGAAGATTGATAGGAATCCATTTGCCAAAGGCTTTAGAGATTCGGGCCGTAACAGGTAGGTGTTGGGAGGGAGCTGGGCTAGATGAATACCTTTTCTAGCAGGCAGTACGAGACCTTGAAATGAGACTGGTTTCCACCTCTCTGTTGTGGGTGGACTGATAAATTGCATATTCTCTCTTGATCCATGAATCTTTAAAAACAGCAATGGGAAATCTGAGTAGTGCAAAGTGGAGGTTTGGGTCTGGTCCGAGTTGCCCGTGCCAATGAGGTATTTTATCCAAGGACTGTTTAATGCAAGCTACTTAAGCCTGTTTTGAATTGTATGTTAAACCATTTCAGCTAAAAAAGAGCAGTATTTCATTGTGGTGTATAGTATACATCAGTTCCAGCGACCACATTTGGTGTCTGCAGCGTTTGGTGCCTGCAGCTGCTATATTTATGACCAGGCCTTGCAGACTGTGTAGGAAGGATCAGAGAGTTTCTTTTTGATAGTTGCTTTACTGAGCTTCTCTGTTAACAGAATCTACAGCATTAAAGCCTGTTTTGTGCTTACATCTGAGTTACACAAAACCTGAAACTGGACAGCAAATCAGAGTAGTTTTTGGTAAATTAATACTTACAAATGGGATGAGGTAGCTGTAAAGACTTACAGGCATTCATTCACTTCAAGTATCTTTTCAGTAACTCTGAGATTTTGTCTTATAGCAAAAAATAGTTGTCTGTGTTCTGGGTCTGGATGGGATGTCTCAGGCACTGACATAAATAGAGCTTTGCCCTCTTTTGTAGCCTTCTAGTTAGAAATTAAGTGAACAGGATCTTCCAGGTAAATGCAGTGAGTGAAGAAGCAAAACATACTGTGTGTGCTTTAGGAAGAAAAGGGTTGCCATATGTGCCCTGTTTGGAAGCTCTCTCTGTCTCACAGGCAGTGTCTCTGCTATGCTTGCTGTTAGCAGAGCTATAAAATAAATACTAAGGAACCGCCTAAGACGTGTGAAAGCCTGATCCTCTGAAATGTATGAGTTTATGGAGACTTAGAATTTCTTCCATAATATTATATGAAACAATATCCTTTAAAGAAGAAAGGAAAGAATTGTTTATAAGCCAGTTTTGAACAGGTTTTTACATGAAGGGATAGCTCTGGTATTATCTGAGGACACTGTGAGAGTACTGCTTTTGCAGCTACATAAATACAGTTATGAGATTGGATGCATCCAGAGAGAGGTTTTTTTTTTGTTTCGCTGCTAGTGACAGTCTGGTTCAGGCATTAGAAAAAAAGCAGAATATTTTGATTGAAAGACAGTTGTTTTTTATGGAAATGGATTAAGGCCAGTCCTGAAAGAAGATCCAGCATCTGTATAATGTTTTCAGCATCACTGTTTTCTTTTATAATGTGCATTACTGGATAAGTGTGCTTTGGAATTTTAATTGTCAAGGAAAATTCCCGTTGGTATACTGATTATTTATTTACTCTGTTGCTAAATACTGAAATTAAGTGTTAAGGTTCTTCTAGCTGGTGTGTTTAACACTGAGGCCTTTTAGTCTGCAACAATTAAAAAAAATACTGTGGTAAAATTATACCCAGTTTTTCAATATTGCTTTCATAATTGCAGCTATCTTACTCTGCACTGCTGCTTGCAGTAATTCTGTTTAATTAAAAATATGCCCTTCTAGGACATTCCTGTTCAGTTCCACAAGCTGTTTTACAGAAATCAGTAGCTTCACCTTTTAAAAGCATTCCCTGTGCATTTGCAAAGTGCAACAGAATTTATGTGCTGAGAATAGTTTCATTCTTCAGTTGAGACTTAAGTTTGACCCTATAAAAACTTTTACTCAGGAAAGGACCAGAATTTCTCCCTTTAAATACTTCAGGAAAAACATAACTGTTTTGTTAAATAAACTTGAGCATTTGATAGCGCAAATTAGGGTGGTGATAAAATGTGGAAATTGTTCGAAGGCATCTTGTATAAATTATCACCTTGGCTACACTCCTCCAGGAGGTGGCTTTTATCTCCACTTTAACTAGAAATGAAAATTCACCATTGCTGCAGAAAATTAAGGCTATCCTTTTAGTCTAGGTTCAGCTAATAAATGCTTTATAAATGTTTCCTGACAGACATTTGTATTCCTGCTGGAGGGAGCAGAATCAGAGCATGGTGGTTGCTTCAAATTGGGCTATTTGCATAATTCAAGTTTTCAAAGTGCTTTTGCTCGAAGGCAAGTACTTGTGTTTGGTGTGTGCCTGATGCTGACACTTAACAGGCCTCTGGGGCCCAGCAGCCGAAAATAACACCAAAATTATGCCTCTAAGTTTATATATATACTTCTGAGGTGCATTATTCATAAATGATTGTCAGAAAACAAATGGGCTTTTGCCTTCAGGAAGTGGAGATTCTCCTAAATAGTGTCTGCCACCATTCTCTACACAGTTATTTCTGTTTTCTCAGGACACTGTTGCAAGAAAATGGGCTAAGACTTTCAGTTTCTAAAGGCATTTTCCTTAGCAAAACAACATTGCTTTATGCATGATTTTAGTAGCAAACCAGCTCTACACCCATGCCTTTCTCATGTTCCAAGCGTGATTTTCCAGCTCTTCGGCATTGACTGGGAATCCTGCTTTAATAGAAGCTGTCAGTGGATCACTTTTGTTCTTGGAAGAAACATCAGATTATCCCTCTGGCAGTCAAAACTTTAACTGCCAGAGGAATTGTCTCTTTAAGAAATATCACTAGCAAAACATCTAATATCATTTTAGCCAAGTCTTCCCCCTCAAACATCCCTCCCAAAAGGCCCAAAATATTGAAAGAGAGAGCTAGGCTTGTTGAATTGGAAAATACTTTGTGTGCTGTCAGCCCAGTGGTTGCAGGTCTCTGTGGTCTCATGGATAGGCTGTAAGGCTCTTTTCTAAAAAGCAAAATCAACTTTAAAATAATCCTGAAATGTTACTAATTTTTATGTGTTTCTGAAGCAGAACATCCAGAGATGTGTGGCAAAATACAGCTTGCTTTCATGACAATGTGATTCGTTTTTTCTAGAATGGGACTGGAAGCTCTGGTAGAGTCTTATGCCTTCTGGAGACCTTCACTAAGGACACTGACATTTGAAGATATTCCAGGAATACCCAAACAAGGTAACGGGTGTCTTTGTGTTCTTTCAAATCAAAAATGAAAGATGAAGCCTTGCCCATCATACCTTACAAATGTCTAGATAAGTGTGTCACTTGCAAGATAGAAACAACAAACTAACCACAGTGCATCTATCCCCCCCTCGTCAGAGTTATTCTAAGTTAGAAAACTAGTGATAACTCAGCCACCATGACAATAAAAATGTTAGATTGTAAAGAAAAATCAAATCAAATCACATGTGGAGAAGAATGCCAGTTGTTTAAGGATTGATCAGCCTATTCCTTAGCATTGTGCTCTGGCTGGATACAAAAGGTAGAGATAACTTAGAGATGACTTCTGTTGTAAACATCCAAACTCCAGTGTAGGAATTACTTGTGTTTTTAAGAGAAAAAAATAAAAAAAGGAATGAGAAAAGAAGGATTCTCTTAAGTAATGAGTAAATAGGAGGAAGCTTAATTTGTTTTCTTCTTCAGACCCCTTCTTGATTCTTAAAGATCTGAAAATTCAGAAAATGGGCAAACAAACTTTATCTGCATCCTAGAGCTTAAAAAAATGGATCTCCTCTCAATTTTGCTTTTTCCTGCTCCTCACTTTTTGTTGAAAAACTCTTTGTTTCCACTTTCCCCATTGTGCCGATAGTGTCATGAATGAGGAAAATGTTTAAATGGCCTATTTGGACAGAGAATGGAATCTCTGTATTCTTTTCTGAGTTCTTTTATTTCCAGAGTATGCCAATGCACATAGAAAGCCTCAGCCTTTTCCCAGCTAAGTCAGACATAGTGCTCCCAATTCTTCACATTTCCTGCTACCAAATTCACAAACATCCTGTCTGCTTTCTTGATAATGTATTGATTGCAAAGTCGTTAACATCTTCAGAACAAAAATCCAGAACAAACAGAAATTCAGAGATACCACTTTTGACAACTTTTTAGTTCACTCCTTCGAGCAATCTTGAGGATCAGTCCTTGATGTGGGCAACAAAAAGGAGGTTTTGTGCCAAGTCATAAATATGTTGGATGAGTGTTGGCAGAGTTTTGGGCGGAGCATGGGGGTGACGGATAGAGTCATCAAAATGGGCTTTAATGAGAAGTTAGAATGAGACCTGAAATACCTTGTCAGACTGTGTAAGGCTGAAAGGTAACTGACTATGCAGTTAATCCATTTAGGAGGCAGACCAGCTTTATTGGCTCTTTGTATGTAGGAGCATTGTTTGACAGCAAGGGAACTTCCGTTTCCATTTCCGTGACCTTCTCACTTCCATTTCTGCTGTTGCCTAAAGTTAAGAAGGTTGTTGAAATTGCTCTTGGATTCTGATGATGGAAGCTGGAATTCTTACAAAATCTTTAGCCATCTACACCTTGGACCTAGACACCTTGGACCAAAATCTTTAGCCATCTACACCTTTGCAAAAGACCCCATTAGAAATTTGTCCTGGTTGTTAATGCTGAAAGTATCCATCTTCAGGTAGTGGAAGAAAAATATGTCTCATACCAGGATTTCTGAAAATGTGGCAGTGTTTAATGGTACTTTGTGCTTTTGGCGTCCTGTTAACAGAGAAGAAGCAGCAAGCAGTGTTCATTAATAATGTATTTTTGTTCTTAGTTCCATAATAACTCACCTGTTATGATAACCTGTTAACTTATTGACAGCATTTATCTCTTTGCAGCATCAAGCAGTTTGATTGTTAATGTGATTCATAAACAGGAGGTCTTCTTTGTTAAGGGTCTTCTGCCTGGGAGACTGTAAAACGCCCCAGTTAATTTTTCTATACTCAGTTTTCAGGAAGATACAACCTTTTAAGAAAAGGAATTGTTTCTTCAGCTGAGAAATTTTCAGTCCTGAGAAAAGGCTTTACCTGTAGCCAGCAGTGTGTTTTCAGGAACACTTAGCACTAGTGTTTTTAATATAAAAAGTTCTGCTATGAGTAAATGAACAATTTGCACACAGTTTGCTGCAAACCTACCCATTTCAGAAATGAAGCAGCTATGTGCAGTGTTCAACCTACACTTTTCTTGAAGTTGTGCTGAATTTTTTTGGTTGTTCTCAGAATTTTTTTGGTTTGAAGTTAGAAGTTTTATGTTCTGGAGTATTGTTCTGAAGTTGGAAAATTACCTGTAGCTGTTAGGCGTGAGAGCCACTATCATCTGAGCTAAGGAGCTGGTTCCTCAGCTGGTGCTCTGACAGTGACAGGCACAGAATGCTTGAAACACATTGTGGACTGTAGCAAGAGCATAGACAAGCCAAAAATCACCATTTTGTAGAAGGCTTCATGTGATGTGATACTCACTTGGCTACACCTTAACTGCCATGCAATTTCCTTCCATGTCATATAAGAGGCAGTTAACCTTTTGGGCAGGAGCTCCAAGTACTGAGTGATGGTTGTAGAAATGTAACTTCAGTTCTCTTTCTTGGTCAAGTTGTTTCTTTAGAAATGTGGTTTACTCACACATCCTCCTGCACACATATCTAAAAGGTTTTTAATTAATTTGAGTTGGATTTCATCTCTAAGATTTGTTGTAAAAGACAAAGGTCGTGTTCTGTCACCTAGGAAGTGGACCTTCCTCAATGTGCTTCTTACACTGTAATATTCTCTTCCAGGAAATGCAGGTTCCTCTCCTTTACTCCAGGGATCTGGCAGTGGAGTGCCATCTACCCACCCTCACCTTTTACCGGGTTCCCCTTGCTCATCTCCAGCCTTCCACCTCAGTCCCAACACTAGCCAGCTGTGTACCCTTGCTCCGGCTGACTACACAGCTTGTGCCCGCTCAGGTTTGACCCTGAACAGATACAGCACTTCCTTGGCTGAAACCTACAACCGCCTCACTAACCAGACCAGTGAGACCTTTGCACCCCCAAGGACTCCCTCCTATGTGGGTGTGTCGAGCAGCACAACTGTGAATATGTCCATGAGTGGCAGTGATGGGGATGCATTCAGCTGCCCGCAGACTGGCTTGTCCATGCAGATTTCAGGGATGTCTCCGCAGCTCCAGTACATCATGCCTTCCCCATCCAGCAATGCCTTCACCACTAATCAAACCCACCAAGGCTCCTACAACACGTTTAGACTGCACAGCCCCTGTGCTCTCTATGGATATAACTTTTCCACATCCCCTAAACTGGCTGCCAGTCCTGAGAAAATCGTCTCTTCCCAAGGAAGTTTCTTGGGGTCCTCGCCAAGTGGAACCATGACGGATCGGCAGATGTTGCCCCCCGTGGAAGGAGTGCACTTACTTAGCAGTGGGGGGGCAGCAGAATTTCTTTGACTCTAGGACCCTAGGAAGCTTGACACTCTCGTCTTCTCAAGTGTCTGCACATATGGTTTGATGAAGCCTTTAAGTAAAAGTACAGTATGTTTGGTGTCTACAATGTATTTCTTTTGGAATATGAAAGGACACTCGATGTAGCTTGTAAAGTGTGTGTATATATAATATGAGAGGAAGTTTCACTGAAATTTTGACTTGCTTGTGGCCAGATTATTCTCCTATTTTGAGTTACACAGAGTTTGCTGCGGTGCAGACTGCTTTAGTTTTCTGGTATAATACACTTAGTTGTATAACACGTTGGGACATATGCAACAAATTAAGTAAGACTTCCTCCCCTTTCCCCCTCCTCTGTTCTAACCCCTTTAAAGAATGAAGTGACACTTGGAGTATTAAACAACACAAAAAAAGCCCACTTACATTTCCTATAGTATTAGTGAGTTTCTTTAAAATATTCATACAATAAGCTGATGCACCAAAGGCATTTTACAAGTTTCTTTTCTGTTACAAAGGATACAAAGGGTATTTGGACTTCTTAGTGTTAAGCATCAAGCACCCAGCCTAAAATAGAAATTTAGCTAATGGATTATTTGCAAAGTAAACGGAAAGATTAGTTTGCCTTCTCATGATATGCTGTTTTTAGCTTATCAATGGCACAGCATTCTCACTAGGATTTGTTTTTTTCAGCATTAGTCTAGATTTATGATTATATATTTGAAGTCAAATAATATGTATTCAAATTGTGGTGATAGGAATAATTTAAACCAACAGCACTAGAAGCAGCATTCCTTTGTATGAAATGAACTTTGGGGTACTTAATTTTTTGTCAAAGGAAGGGCTTGATGCATTTTTTCCTCCATAAATATTGCCTATAAGACATTTACTGGACAGTAGGATATGCTAATGTATCTTTGTTTTTGTATTTGTACTTTTTTAAAGGAAAATGCAGGTTTGATTTAGGAAAAAAATATTGAGCAGGTTGAGAAACTCCATTATTGGTTTTACCTGTTTTGTGTGTGTTACATGTTTTGGGCTTGGTTTTTTTCTTTTGTGTTTGTTTGGTTGGTTTTTTAAAATAAGGGCAAAAGGTCCTGCATCCTCAGTATTTCAAAAATACATCACCTGTATCAATTAGGCAGATGACCCAGTTTGCCCAAAAGTGTTTCTGGAAGCAGAATGTTGTCATAGCTGCCTTCCTGTTGCTCTGTTTTTATCCTGGAATTGGAGAGGTTTCCTTCATTCTCACCTCTCATTTCTAAATGGCACTTGTAAGAATGTAGATCACCATCTGCGCCTGACCAGAATTCTCCAGAGTGACAAGGACACAGGGAGACACATAACCATGGTGAAATTTCTGCCCTCATCTGCACCTGCACAGCCCAGGTGTGCATCAGTCCTTCTGCAAAAGCTGCCTCTCAGCTGCCCATCTGTCAAAGCTGTACCACAGAGGCTGTGGAACAAATTTTAGTGCTTGAGAAATCAGGTCATCTACAACAGTATGCTAATACTCACTTATATTGTGCAGGTGATGTAAAGGCATTCTAAGGTGGATACAGATGTAGTTGAAAATGCTTCCCCAGTCAGCATTGAAGGAGATTAAGGTCTATCAGATTTATGTTTGGTGAAGGTGAATTTTCATGCTTCTCAAGTGTTCCTATATATTTTTGGGCAAATAGTGGGCTTAACCACATTCACTTCAAGAAAGACTCATTTCAGCTAATATTTCTTCAGGGGGATGGAGATAATGCATGCAGAAATAGCCCTCTTTCTATCTCCTCTTATTTGGGAATAGAACTGCAATCTTTTAGCCTGTGCCTGAGGAAGGTTTTATTTCAATAGGTTATGTATTTGTTTCTGTTGAAGACATGTATAAAGTTTTCAAAGTTAGAAAGAGAAGAAGATGCAATTGAGGTAATGTGGGCTTGCTTCTTTGCTATCGCAAACTTCCTAAGTGACCTTTCTGAGTAAACCTAAGTTCACTCAGTCTCTATCAATTTTTTTTCCATGTGAAAAGTGTGATAATAGCACTTCTCTTATCTGAGGAAAGGGTGACATTTCATAAAGATGAAGATCATCTTTACATTTGCTGTGCTGAGGATAGTATTTTACAGATAAATGGCTGGGTAGTGTTCATATATGAGGGTAACAAAGATCATTTGTGTACGTCAGCTCTGTCGCTGGTCTTGGCGGTGCAGTGTCCTTTGAGGCAAACCTCCTAGAAAAGACCTTCAGTGCTGAAAACACAATTCAGACTCATGCCAATGGTTTGTGAAATGGTTCTAAGGTATGTAGAAGAGGGGCAGTTTTCAGCTGTGTAAATTGTCATTGCTCCATTGGTTTAAATTAAGAAGTTATTCCTGCTCTAGCCAAAACTTTGAAATTTTGCAGTTGGAAAAATACATAAGTGGAAAGATGGTACAATTAATCTGTACCATCAAAAAGGGTAATTTTCCACATCAGCTTAAGAACTGTGACTAGGTAGAAATGTGGAAGAGCTAAATCCTGTATGTTCCTATAGGGAGAGGAAAAAAAAAGGAGTTTTGCATGGATGTCAAGACTATGTACTTTATTGTCTGGGAATTTTTTAGAACTGGTCTCTTATTTTTCCTCAAACTATTCTTATCATGTAACCACACAATATTGTTTCATTTGTTCCTTAAAATTTGAATCATATTGTAAATACTGGTTTGTCATTGTGAAAAGACTAGCTTTTTATCAATACAGTAAATGCTATATATGCATTATGTCTATAATTATATATCTGTATTTTACAAAAAATGCCACAGAAAATATATTAAAGTGTGTATTCAAACACTTTTTACTACATTTGGAAAACTGAGAGACTTGGGCCTACTTTTTTCACTACAGCTACAGCAAGATCAAAGGCAGTGACTCTAAGGTAAGCTCTAAATTTCAGAGACTTAATACACAAAAGTTCCACAAATCTTTGACCATTTCCAGTTGAACCTCTCTTGTTATTTCTGTGCAAATGAATCTCCCAAGAGATGCTGAGTACAAGGGGATACTCAGCTGAAAGCAGAGCTGTGAGGTTTTTATGTGGGGGAAAGGGAGTGAGCTGCTTTCCAGGGCCCTTAGCCAGTGATGGAACTGTGGTACTTCTCATACCCCATGGCATTCCAGCTGCCAACCAGTTCAGCTACCCTGTGTCAACTGGATCTGAGAAGTTAGCACTTCCATGTGATCAGTTTCTTGAGCGGGAGCTTGGTATTCTGCACATTTTCTCTCTCTGTATTTCTTTGGTAATTTGCCCTTTGGTTCTGCTAGTTCTAAATGCAAAAAGCCATTGATTTTGAAGGCAAAATTTACAACCAATAATCATCTGGGTATACTGTTACTCAGCAATGAGCAGCATTTCTCCCTCCAGAAATACTGTTAGGCATAGTGGCCTTATTTCCTATTGTACTGCAATAAATGTTTCCATGTGACGTAGGGCACAGGGCCTGAAAATCTGATTACTTCAGAGACTAGGGTTTCATAGTCACTTAACACCAGCATTGTTGCAAATGACCAGAATTAGGACAAGAGAAGAAGGCATGAAATGCTTGATCATAAATATCAGGCCTCCAGAGAGAATGAAAGCTTCTGTTTTTAATAAGAGAACAGTCTTTTTTCCTTTTTTTTTTTTCTTCTTCTCTGAATAGCACCATCAGACTCTTCAGAGGGTTCATTTCTCCTTCAACAGAGAAACAACTGAAGCAACTTGACAGTCATGGATATCATTGTCATTAATACTAATGAGCCTGTACCTTAAGCAGTTCAAAAGAAAAAAATACAAGTTGTCCTCATAAGTAGCTCACAAATTATATGGGTATATTTTTCTTGTAAAGATAATGAATCTAATTAATCTCTATAGAAGTGTGTTTAAAAAGGTTGCAATTTATCATAATGATTTAGTGCCTTTTTTGGAGCATTAAACTCACATGAGCTGGATAAATTTTGAGATTTTTTCTTTGAGACCTTTCTAATTGTTGGAGGTGGCACCCAGGTTTCAAGACAAGCACCTGGGCTCCAGTCTTGCAGAAGGGAATGGCAGCAGACATGGAGATCACACAAATGGACCCTGCTAGGCCACCACATACTTTTGGAATGTCACAGGTGCTGTGGTGGCACCCACAATGTGTAGTTCTATCCAAGCATATCTCAGTGCGCCTCTCACAGGAGGCTGTAGCCTAAACTGAGAAGTGACATCAAAGGCTACCCAGAAGGATAAATTGAGATGTGAAATTCCTTGGTTTACCTGCAGGCTGGGCTGTGACAGTGACTGTTCATAGCCCAGCACAGACTTGGCCTTTGTCAATGCTGCTGCCGCTTGGACTATGCTGTGCCCTAATGTTCATTTGCACATCACTGCTTTTATGCAGATGCTGTAAGAGAGAGAGCCAAGAATAAATTTGAAGCCCATTAGAGGAAACCTGGACTCACTGTGGCCAGTAGTAATATTGCCACTGACTTGAGCTTTATGGATACCACATTTTCAGACCCTAAGCCATCCCCCTTTCTTTTCTGGAGCGCTTTACCCACGCAGCAGCTTTAGTCATGATGGTCTTTGCCATTTTTCTGTCTATTTGTGATGTTTTTCGGATGGATAACTGGCTTTTTGCATTTCACATTCTCGTATTTTGTTTTTAAATTTGTGGTTCTGCGGTTTTTGAGCCATAGACTGAAAGTCAAGACAAGGCTGCAACTCCATCCCCCAGAAGCCTTGCCGATGGATGGTGTATCCCTTTCCACTGCAGATAATTGACTATATATTTCCCCACAACGTTTTTATTGTATTTTACACAGAAAAGTTATAAAAATAGAGGTTGTATCACAATCAAAGCAGTGTTTCCATTCCTCAGGCAATGTTTTTCACTAACCCAGAGGAAAACACCTCTCCACCCTTTCCTGGTTACTGTACTCAGTATATGATTCTAAGTAAGAAGAAAACCAGATGCCATATTTAAATGCAAAATGGCAGAAACCAGAAAAGCAGAAAAATGGGTCCAAATTCAGGGAAGTGTTCCCAGATAGCCTTTGTATTCTTTGAAGTGCAGTAGGGACATGATCAGATGATTGCTGTTGGTGTGTGATAAAGGCCTGGATGATGCAGTGAGCACTATGGATTACCTGCCCTGTACTCTGGCAGGATGTTGTCAGTGTTACACCAGGACATGCAAGCAAACGCAATTTATGTGGTTCTAGTAATCCTGTGCAGAAGTGTAGCCTCCCAAGTGTTAAACAGATGCCAAAGACTCGTTAAGAGACCAGACCTTGGGGAGAACTCATTGCAGGCCAAGCCCATGCAATCCAGTTATCCTCATGGTGGTTAAAAAACATCTTTCAGTGAATATAAAAGCAGTTATCTAAGCAGACATTTATTTCACTTTGCTATAACTGGATATATTAATTTCATGAACATTTTGGTGGGGGGAGAAGATGACTAAATGTCTGGGGGCTGTAGCACTGAAGGCTCCAGTCCCATACTATTTTTTTTTTTTGTGGAAAGAGAGGAGCCTTGGAAAACAGAATTAAGGCAAATGAAGACTGGCCTATGAGTAAGAATCCTTTAGACATCAAAATATACTATTGTGAGTCTCTAAAATTGGTCTGTCTGGTGTCACATCTTTTCATTCAGTAGGGGACAGAATAGTTAGATTAAGGAGTGAAGTGATCTGTGAAGTGTTGCGTAGAATGAAAGCTTTTGGTAAGATAAACTACTTAATCTAAGTTTGAATATCATCCATTTTAAGTCTTAACATTCTTGTATTTTTGTTTGGTTTGTTTTTACATTTTTTTTTTTTTTAAGATGCTATTAGCAAAGATGAGATGATGCTTAAAAACTTCCAGCCAGATGTGTCTCCAGACTTTCCCAGAGATGACAGATATTCAGATGAAATTTGAATGAAACCCATTATATAGATAAGTTTGTTTTATAGCTGGCTGCAGCTGTGAAGTTTGGATTCAGATCTGTAACTCCCCTCAACTTTGAAGACTGTAGTCAAATCTGTGGTTTTGGATTTGAATCTCCAGTTGCTTGTTGCATGAGAGTGTCATTCAGATCTGTTCCACCACCAGCTCGGTGTGAGACTGATACCAGTTTCAACCTCCCTTCTCATGCACACTGTTACATATGAGCAGCAACAGCAGCACTTTGTAGGTCTGTAGGTTAACATCTCCACGTGCCATCTAATGGCCATTGATGACCCACCACAGAGCCTGGCTGGTGGGTCACAGGTTGTTGGCTCCCACCCTGCAAAGTATGCTTTGCGTACTTCCTTCATATTATGTTTCTGTGTAAGTGAGAGCTGTAGCTTCCCACAGGGATATTACATGATCCAGTGTGGAAGGAGAGAGGGTTGGTGTACTTGCAAATGGGATGAAAGCTGCTCCTTGAGGTACTCTCTGAGGGCTTAGCTATACAGAGTGGTTGCTGAGAAATAAACTAGGAGTGAATTTACAGCACCTCAGCTCCACAGGTGGGCACTCTTAACATGCAGTAAGGAGAAGGTGCTCCATGTGAAAAATAAGGGAGAAAATATTTCACACAAGGGATGTCCCTGTGAGGACACAGTGCTTTGAGGCTGAGATCGTGCAGTTTCCCTTTCTTGTTTGCTCTACAGGCAGACCTCAAGTCTTCAGCCACGCTGTAAAAAATAATAACCCACAGAAGTCTGTTTGGGAGGGTGTCACTGGTTGTCACCATGGCATAGACGGCCTCACCAACTGCAGTGACGGAGCCACCCATGGTAAATGCTGGACAACTCTTCTGACCTGTTAATAGTTGGCAGACTATTTGATGACAGTTTCAAGAATCTGATGCACAGCAGTATCCTTTACAGCAGTTTAATCTTTGTCATCAAATCCCCCAGCAGCCGTGATTAATAGCAGCACTTGAGCTTATTTTGAAAGTTGTATATTTGGCAGCTATGAACTTTGATCTATGATTTCGCTTTAAAGAATCATTATGACACAAACTTTTCCTGTAATCCTTCCATCTAATTAAACCACACACAAATACTATGTGGGGAAATATGATGCTATTGATATAAGCTGTGTGTTTATTACATTATTTTAGGCACTTTATTAAAGTGGATAGTTGTTCCCAGCAAGATAGTAGATAAGCTCCCCAAAAACAATAACATCACCCAGAAAGAATATATAAGAGAATTTCCCAAGGCCAAATTCGATTAGAAACTTTCTTTGTTGATTAATACTGTGCCCTTGAACCCGTTGAGGGCTCAGATGTTTTAACCTGAGCTAAAATTACTAGCATTTAATGAATTCAGCCTACTAATGTGTACTTTTCCACAAAACATTTGCCTTTGTTCCAGATAGTCAAAGAACTTCAATACCTGACATAATACTGTCTCTCTTCCTGAAGCAGTTCTTCCAGTATCTGGGTACAATTTAATCAGGAAGTTTTCAAAAATCCAAGAAAATTTATTTTCATGTAAATATTTTAAACAATAGAACTTTCTGTAGCTGAATCAGCCATAAACCAGCCATTTCTTTCTGGTCGCTATTCCACTGCATACTTTGTAGAGAAATTCCCATGAGGCAGATAATGCTCAAATTTTCAAGATGAGAATATGATCTGTGGATCAGTCTGATAATTGGGTTTTTTTAGGGCTAAAGTACAAGTCCACATAGCTTGGACTGGGTTGACTTGTTTGTGCATTTCTTCTTCATGACCCCAGCATTTGTGCAGAAGTGGATTTTTTCTCCTAGAGCTGACTACGGAGTCTCAGAGCAGCAGTGTTATGGAGCTACCCAGAATCCCCAGAGTTTCCCTTGACTGGCCTACATGGATCTCCTAATCTGGGTGCCACCAAACTGAGGGATAACAGAGGTATAAATCACCACCTGGTGGTTTCTACTGCTGCCAGGGCCAACAGTGTTTGTATCTGCCGATCACCATATTTTCCATATTTTCGGGGTAGACTTCCAGCCAGCTGGCTTTTGGCTAAAACATTGCTCCTGTCAGTTCTGGTTAAGCCCAGTGACCATGGTTTCTGAGTCAGCTGGAAACCAGACAAAGTACCAAGTACAATAATTTTCCCAAATTGTCTCACAAATTTGCAGAGACTTCATATAAATGTAGAACAGCTGAAGCAACATGAGTGATTCCTTGGAGAATTCACAGCTGAGCACCCTCAAGCAGAGGAATAGCTGCCCATCACCACTCTCTGGACAGGATCAGAAAAGAGTGTAAGGGAACTGCTCTAATGCAATTCCATCTCCTTGTGCCAGGTTTTCTAGTCTTGGTATTAATACTCTGTGATGATCTGTGTCCAAGACTACCACAAAACTAAGCAGAATTAGCTGGGACATTTGTCATGTGTCTGTTGTCATGAGGGAGGCTGGATCAGTGTCCAGAAATGGCCTTGACCTAACCTGCTCCTGAATAGCTGGACATGAGCTATTTGAGCTGTCATCCTTTCTTTAGTGGCTCTTCTCTGAAAAGCAAAACTTGCTTAGGTAACCTGGAATCCCTCAGATGTCTGCACAACCAGGGCTTTGAGTGACAGTCACAGCCTGGGCAGAGTGGAGGTGTCACATTATTCTCAACCAGCCACACAATCTTGTGCGTGAATATGGGGTCAAAATGCGTTTCTTATACAACTAGAATAAAGTTCTGTATAAAGAGCTTATAAAACCTCATGAGGACTTTTTACTAGTTCAAGGGCTGCCTCTTGTTCTTATTGAACTCAATGGGAATTTTGCTACCAACTTCAAAGGAAGTTGAAAGGAGCCATGAGGGGTTGATTTGCGCTCCTACATGTGTGCTTCTGCACACCAAATTTGCAGCTGGAAGGGCTGTTTTTTAGTTGGTTTTTTTTTGCTGTACTTGTTGGGTTTTTCTACTTGAGAGTTTGCATAAGCACAAGATCTGCAACATGCAGATTGTCTACAGGCATGCAAAACTATTTGTATGCACATATGCAAGGCAAAAAGGATTCATTAAACTACCTCATCTGAGTGGCTTCAGTCTCCTGAGAAGCAAAGATGTCTCCTAAGCACATAATGACTGGTGAAGAAGGTTCCTCACTTCTGTAGGATGCATAAAACTGAATCACAGGCTGCAAAATTGAAAGCTTCAGCTTCTATTCTGTAAGCAGGCACAGAGACTTAAGACCAGATTCAAGAATCCAAACACGTCAAAATGGTTTGTAACTTACTTTAACCATATCTGAGTGCATTTTTTTTCTATTCCTTCTCTGCAGCAGCTTGCAGAGGATGAGACTTACCAACTCCATATACATTCTACTGGGCAAGAGGGCCTCTTGCACAGGAATATGAGTTAAAGTTTTGATTGTTCACAAATAGAAAGAGTTGTTTAAAATGGGAGCACAATTTAAAACTAGTGATTCCCTTTGAATAGGGAAATGACTTTGTAAATATCTGTCAGTTCTGAACAAACCTTGTGAGCACTGGAGGCTCCTGTGAACCTAGGCAAAAATCAGATGGAAGGAATTTCTGTGTCAGTAATAAACTCTATTTGCTTTAATGTTGACTGTACTGAGGCCTAGCTGCTGATAAATTTTTTTAGGGAGGATTTAATAAGATGTAAATCTTCCTGTGAGAAAACACTTCTGCATTGCATATTTCAGTAATTACCATCCCATTCTTCATATTTACACATTCTCTCTGAGTCTTAATAGCATTACTCTTACATAGATTTTTTTTAGTACCTCATACATTAGCAAGCATTATCATAACCTTCTTCAGAGGTCTTGTAGCCAAGAAGTATGTATTTATCTCTTTCAACCTTTCCTTGTGGAAACATTCCAGAGAGACCAGAAGAAAAGTAGAGGCAGCATCAGCATCTCTGAGCAGAAAGCAAAAAATTGGGCCCTCAGCCTCTCAAAAGAAAACTGCTTTGCTGGGTCTCTCCTCCTGTATGACCCTTTTCTGAATTATTCAGACCATGGGCATGAATTAGAAGATTGCAGAAGCTTCACAGAAGATGACTGCTGCTAAACCAGACAGAATTGAATGACCACTATGATGTGTGTAGGAAGATACTGACTGTGGAGATGGGAGAGTAGTAAGGAGAGAAGATTGATGAAATACTACAAAACCATGTGGTAAAGAGTTTGAGTAGTCCCAGAAAGCACCAGCACCTGGTTGCTGGTAAGAAACAAATCCAGTTTTCTGAGCTGACTGTTCCTCTTCATGAAAAATATATACTTAAGATCTCACACTCTGAAGCTAACCCAGTCAACTTTTCAGAACAGGTTTAATATCTTTCCTTGTATTTGAGGTGAAAGGGCTTTGCTGCAGCTGCAGCTCAGTCAAATAACCTGGACCTGTTGCAGGAGTTACTAGTCAGAGCTCTGATTTGTGTCAGGTGTAGGTTTAAGCCAGATGTGACAGGGATACTTTCTGCTGTTGAAAGCTAGAGAAGGTGTCCCACACTTCCTGGGAGCTTAGCCTTGGGCAATAGAGACTTAAAATACATTTAAAAGGCAGACAATAAAAAAGTGACATTGGAAACAGAGTTATAATTCATGTAATAAACAGAAACATGCTATACCATGGTTGTGGTGGTGCCCAGTGTTGATTTTTTTATGCTTTATATAAGGCTTGCTTTATGTCCAGGATTAGCTTTTCAACATCCAAGAGTGATAAGGGCTTTTGAGGCGCAGTAGGTAGCTAGCCATAAGATAAAGCCACAGAACAGCTACTAACATTTTGTTAAAGCAAATACAGGTACCAACCCTAAAAGAAAGTGTCATGGAGACAGGCACTGGCACAGAAGCCCAATTTGGGAGTTCAAGTCTTTTAAAAGGTGGAGTTTAGACTAAGAAGCTTTCATGGTTGAGAGGGGATGAGGAAACTGAAGGGGTATTTGCACATATAAATCATCGATACATGCAAGCTGGAGCTCATGGTTTCACAGCTTGGCCAGACTTACCTTTCAGCTCTGGCAGCCCTCAGTGTGAAGAGGAATGGGCACAGCACAGATACTCACTCACCATCCCTGTTGACCTGACAGGTGTTTCAACCAGAGTGTTTGTCACGATTTTGTCACCAGGTTTTATGCCTGGAAGTCCTGATGGGACCTCATGGATCCTCACTTTGCATTGACAATAATTCAGCCAGTGACTAAGAATACTTGGATGGCCAGTTTCATTATGATAATTAAGAAGAATTTTCTCATACTGATATGTTAGACTTTCTAAAAAAGCTGTTCATGCCACTCACAGTTCACTAAGGGTAGACCCTTCCAGCACCCCATTTCCTTAAATGTTAACAAAAAGGAAGAAACATGTGAAATACCTATTTGTTTCTGCATGCATCTTAGAAACTCAGAATACACCCTGCATATGTAAAAGCACAGCACGGCTCTCTTCAATAAGCAAAACGACAACACATGTATTTAAATAGCAGAGTCTGCTTCTTTTCCCACACCTCTGTAAAATCAAAGTTTGAAGCCCTGTAGGAGCTCTTTTAAAATATCCTGGTTTCCTTGCTGTAGACCATATGTTTTTTCAAAAACCAGGACTGCAAACTCGAATAATTGCATGACTTGCATTCTATCACTGTAGACTGTGCTCCACTGGCTTCAACTGGCACGGTTTGGTAGCTGTTACAGATGCCACAATTCATTGCTTTGAAGTCTGCACATTTAAGAAAGGGGGGGGGGGGGGGGCAAGGGTAAAAAAAAAGCTTTCAAAAGATTGCCTGACTTTCTGTTATGAATAAGTCAACATTTCGCAACATCTGTCATAGTCCCTGCCACTTCAGCTTCCTTCCTCTGCTCAGGCTTATGTTAATACTGGAGCAGCTGTGAATTCACACTCCAAGTGAGTGCAGAGGAGTGGTAAGGGCAGGTAACTGCTTTCCCTGAGGTTCAGTAGGTGCTGGCCTTGCCTTGCTCCTGCTGACACGAGGTGAGGGCAGAGAAAGTGTGTGTATTGCAGTGACACCTCTCTGGAAACACATTGTCACTGCAATAGTCTGCAATAGCTTGTCCTTGTGAAAGAACCTCAGATCATCCCTGAGGACCCTGCAGGTACCCCAACCACCTCCCAGCACAGCTCAGGCATTTACCCCTTCTTCTCTACTGCTCTGCACAAGCAGCTGTGGCTTGGATCACTGGCTAACCTGCTCATTTCCTTGCTTTTTGGAGGCTCAGGGCAGGAATCCGCACTCTGCTTAGTCCATCATCACGACTAGCTCAAGTGTTACTGTTAGAGGAAATAAGCCTTCCCTGTGCTGTTTCTTTGGTTATTGGTTTTCATATTCCTAGATGCAATCTGTATAACCTCGTTCAGCTGTTAAATGATAGGGACTCTGAGACAAAAACATGGCCCAGTTGGACTTGCTATCAGTTTGTATTAATTAGTTTTTGATTTTGCCAACAGGACAAAGCAGTGCTACTAGTGGTAAGATTAAGCTTTGACTGTTGAAGTGCTTGAACACTAAGAAAAAACACATTCACTTTGGCAACTTCAGCTGGCTCCCTGGAGAATTTGCAATGCGATACCATTTTGCATGCAGTACAATTTCCCCATTAGAAAAGTGACGCCAACCCGTCCTTGGCATGTGCCAGCAGGGTTCCTCACATAGTGCTCGTGCCCGGGGAGGTGCCCTGGCTCTCGCCACGGTCCTGGCTCAGTTGAACTTTGACTCTTCCATTCAGACTCCAAATGGAATAATTCCACCCAGGCTGTTTTCAGGTTTGAATCTGGGGGCTGGAATTCATCGCCTTGGAGGGCGCTCCCCCTGATTCAGTGGTGTGTTCGATCACAAGCATCTGTAATCCCTGTAATCCATTTCACCCTGCTCGCCTTTTGCATGGAGGATGGGAAGAGAAACAGTGTGACTCTATAAAAGCACGCAACACTGCCTGTGACCCTGCTTAAGAGCCAGAGGAAGGTGTCCTTGGAGCTATTATGTGACAGCTCTTCACACAATTATTTTGAATATCAGCTTCAACTTACTTTCCAATATATTCTTTGTTTTGTTTCTATTTACTTGTAGCGTTCTGAACATGGTGCTCATCTGTTTTAGCTGAGGTGGTGCTACTGAGGTGGGTTCCTCCTCCCCCCCCCATACTGTTGGTCTGTTTTATAGAACATGGGAAAAGGGTCAGGGCAAACATAATTAAAATGCCAGCACATGAGCAGATTTTGTCCACATGTTCTTAAGATCTTGTTGTTCTCGGGTTGGCTGTTTCTATGCACCAGGTGTTAAGACCAAGCTATGTTATAAGGGTTTCATATTAAAAAAGTATATTTGATGTGGTATATTATTAGCTGCCAGCACTGCACCTTTTATCCCAAAAGGTAAAATGGGAAATTTTTGCATAACACTGCACTTTGCAATCTTTTGCAATGTAAAGCATCTACGTTTGGGGAAAGTGAATGCATTTCCGCAGATACTGCTTTGTCTCTCCCTGTCAGCTATGATTTGGGAGGGTTTCTAAATCTTTGCCACTTGAAATCACATTGAGCTGAAACTTGCCCAAAAAACTGTCAGCCTTGTTGCTTTTTTTTCTTTCACATACTGTTCATTACTTCCATATACCTACCCCCACAAATAAAAAGTGGCAAAAAAGGAAACAAAGGACTTTAAAAAAAAAAACAGATTTCTAACTGGTGGTGATTTATAATCTTTGCAAACAATTAGACTTCAGTGAACACAGAGATTTTGTTTTTATTTTGATGATTAGCATTTCTAAAGAAAAATATTTTGAAGCCTTGAGATACTGATGTTTGAAAAAATAATTAGAACCATGCAGTGTTTTTCATACGGATATGATTGTCTATCATGATGCTTGCAAAAGTTCAGATTTAAAATTCAGAAACATTTAACCATTATTAACTAAGAATCAATATTAGAGGCAAGCATGAAAGGAGAAGTTGTTAGAGGTAGAAGGGAACATTTTTCTCAAGTAACATTTGCAGGCAGAAATCACCTTTGCTCCTGCTGCTCTTGCCCTTTTTAGTTTACAGGATGCCTAAGCTGGAGATCAAAGTGAGACACAAAAGTGATTCTCTGAACAAGCAAGGTTAAGGATCAGCTCACCACTGTTATCTTTCCTGCACCATTTAGGATACCTCCAGGGGCAGAATTTGGGGTGTGGGGAGGGGCTAGGCTGGAATAAGAATAGAATAATGTTGAAATAGAGTGAAATTTGAATATATCATGCATGCAGGAATATGCCATGCTGGAGTCATGCTATTTTGTACCATGGAAGTTTTGGCAGCAGCCAGGAAAACACAGAGCAGCCACCATTGGTCAAAAATGGGGTCTGTGCATGTACACTGGTTTTATATATGTTCTTCATTCATAGCTACAACACATGGACTGGTTGATTGGTTGTCTAGTTTCTACTTTATAGCCTACAGCAGAAAGCTGAAACTTCTAGGTTTCCATTCCTCTTTCCACACACCCCCCCCCCCTCCGAAGAAGATATCTAAAGGTCAGATAAATTACTTTCCACAAGCACTGCTAACTCTCCTGGAATTACAAAAGGCAGTACAGACATCCAGCTCAGATGTAACAAGATGTCTGTAATTAGGTGGGATGAACTTTATCTAAAATCGCTGTGCTAATGACTCTGACTTCCTCTGGATCTCCTTGCATATACACAGGCATAATATATACCACACAGCAGCCCTGCCCTTGCACACAGCAACTGCTTGTCCTTTGCCTGAGATTTGCTCATTCCAGTCCTGTGGTTCCTTTGGAAAAGGAAGTACTTTTCTATCAATGCTTTGCAAGGTGCTATCCATTAGATAGAGTGACATTTATACCTGTGCCTGGAGCAACACCCTCTCAACTTTGCTGGGCTGAACATGACCTACTTCTATTTCTCCTCCTGAACTGGCACTTGGGAACATTTTGCACTTGATGCTGGACGTGCACAACAGTCTGTTCAGGAATCTAAAACCTTAGTGTTTTGAACATCAGGTGTGGCCTAATTCTTCCAGCACTGTAAAAGAGCACTGGCAACACAACTTAGCTGCCTCTGTTCTTAAGCCAGACCTTGACTAGAACTGCTACACTCTGTGCCTTTTTACAGAATCCTTAGTGCAGAGATCAGTAATGTCACAAAGTTAAAACCCCTTTCCTTTGTCAAAGACCTCAAAGAAGCTTACTATAACTAAGAGTTAAGTGTGGCCGGCTGTCCCTCTCTTTCCTGCTTTTTTATTAGCATAAAATTGAACTGTACTGACACAAAGTTGCGTAGTTATGAATATAATGGTTGTGTCAATAGAGTGGATAGCAATTACTTCACTCAGTAAACTAGGCCTATATATTTACTTATCTATGCAGAAATAAATACATTGCTGCAGTTGCGATTGTTACAGTTAAGACTGAAGTGAAATTTCCAGTTACAGCTCCCATTTACATACCTGATTATAAAGTTCTTAATCTTGTACCAGCTTTACTTGGCTGAAACATTGTATTCACACTCATTTGAGAAAAGCATTCATGGCTTTATCAGTCATGAGTAATGCTGCAATTTCTATTTCATATCAATAGCCACAAAGTCTTGCCTTCATATTCTCTCTATATAAAGTTTTTATATATATCTTGTTATTTTCTATGAGTACTTATTTACACATACACAGACAAACTGATAGGGAAAAATATTTCAGCATTAGACTTTCAAGGAATTATGAAGTTAGAACATAGTGAAAGGTTCACAGTGAAACCTAAAACTTTACTGGCTATAAGATTTCACTACTAACACAAAACTCAGTCCAATACTTTGCTCAGGCTGGGATCAACTTATTTTTTAGCAGGCAGGGTAGTCTTATAGCTAAAATACGAGGGAGAATAAGGTTTGAATTTCCACACAAAAACTTCACACTGCTGAGTAACTCCTAAAAGAAAAAAAAAAAAAGAAAAGGAATGAGGTCTGTATATTGGCAAGAATGAAACCCTGCTAAATTCAATGCAACAACTTTGGATTTGCCTTGATCTCTGTCTGTGGGAAGGATCTATATGTTTGTTTCTTCACGTGTTTTCATCCACTCCACAACATCACTACTTTATTCTTCTACTGGAATTGCAGGCAGAAGTTGGTGTGAAATAACTCATCGCAGACTATCCAGAAGTATTTCTTTAGATATGGATTTTGGCATGGTTACCTTCTGTGCCCCTCTTTTCCTGTGTGAGTGTGTTCATGCCAGTGAGAAGGTTTTCAGAGAAGGAGGGGTGCTAATGCACACATAGCTGCTCCAAGTTCCTGAATAATTATCTTGGAAACAGCTCTGTACTTTCAGGAGTCATCTCCTCAGGGAGGAGGCAGCAATGCTTCCTATTTTAGTCAGTCACCCCAAGGTGTCAAAGAAGAGAAAAAAGATCTTGCAATAGTAGCCACAGCACATGGTCAGCATGAGCAAGTCTCACATCATTGTTCCTTTACATTTGCTGAAGGGATCAGGGCTGAATTAAAAATTAATTTCTAAACTTCATTTGTAATTGGGATGTACTTTCTAAATATCTAGAAACATAAAGTCTGTGTTAAGAAAGTTGGTCTTAGATGAAAAACAGAAAGAGGAAAAGTGGCTGGATTTTCCCCTGTTAATTGCTTAACACTCTTCACTAAAGAATTTATTGTTAGAAAAAAAAGATATCTTGAGGTAATAAAACAACATAAAAGTTGATGACTTTGCTGGTAGCTTTATATGTGAGAATTCTAAGTTGAGAAGGGAGAATGAGTCAGTATTTCTGTCATGTAATAAGGTTTCAAAACATTCATAATCAGGAATTAGATTCTTGAATCTCTGAAGCTATGACATAAGCTGTGACATTTTCCTCAAAGGATTTTGGAAAAATATATATACAGACTGAAATTTTACACCTGCCATTGGCTCCCTCCCTTGCATATTGGGGAAAACAATACTATATGAGCACAGACATTTTAAAACCTTTTTATGGAAAGACCATTGTGCCCAGTATTGTGCTAATATTTTCTTAATCTAAGCAGATGTTTAAACAAAGTTGTAAGACTGCAACATCCGTGGCTGCTGGAAATTGCCCTGTTCCAAGGCAGAATCGTGGAAAGTTGCCATAAGGAATTATTCCGCCATGAAAATGAAGCATAGGTTTGGAGGTGACAGACTACCCCTGAGGAGAAACAAGGAACCCCTGAGGAAGTTCTTTTCTTTGGCACTTGGCTTTATGTGAGCTAGAAGCCCCCCTGGGTCTTCTGCAATTTTTCCAATGGGTGGGAAACGCAGTTAGCATTTAGGGAAAGCAATTTTTGACTGCCAAAACTGCAGTGCCTGACAGTTTTTCATCCAAGCAGAACTGATGAAAATCCAAATATTTGTGGATTTTGCTTCAGATGCAAATATTTTGTATAGCTTCAATCCCAAATTGAAGTCCCAATAGAATTTTGATTAAAACTCCTGATATCCATACCTCAGTGTTTCCCTCATTTCAAATAATATCAAGCTGAATATTTTTTAATAACTTTCTGAGTGTATATACATGTCAGAAATATTTTAGCCTAGTACATGCTCACAATGTGGTATGTGTGTTTTCGAAGCAGACTTCAGTGAGGATTTTTATTCAGGGTGTCTTTTACGTCCAAAATAACGAGCAGAAAAGATGATTACTTGCCAGGAGGTATCATTCGAACAACCAAACTGCACACTTCTTGGTCTCGGGTCAATTAAGCTATCGATTGCCTTATACAAAATCAAACTCTTAAGGAAAAAATGTTACAGTTTAAAAAAATAGTCAGGCTCGTGATGCTGTTTGGATTAACAGAAAGGATATTTCAGAGGCTGAGTAAGAATCACTGTCTTCTGTCCACAAAGTACACACAGCAGACATGGCAGGAGAATTATGTGTAGAGTGATCTCAGTTTTTAAAGAATATCTCAGGTTTTGTTCAACATATTCAGTGCTTTCAGTTACAAGCTTTCATATTAGTTCTTTGAAGCACACAGATCAGGAAGGTGCAGCTGTATTCTCCCTCTTGAATATCCAGAAAGCTTTCAGCAAGGCTTCCTCACCAGTGCCTGCTACAAAAACTAAGCTGCCATGGGATGAGAACCAAAATTCTGACATGACTCTATCTGATTAGAAGATAGGAAAGAAAAGGTTAGGAATGAAAGGTGGAGAGAAGTCAAGAGAGAAATCCTGCAGGATCTGTGTTCTGGCCTGTACTGTTCAACATGTTCATAAGTGATATGGAAAAAGGAGTGAATAATGAAGTGACAATGTACACTGATGATAGTAAGTTATTTAGGGTGGTAAGGACAAGGGCCTCTTCATGGTTGAAGAAGGACCTGACAAGATAAAGTAACTGAGTAAAGCAAAGATATTTGATGTAAGTAAATGCAAAATAATGCATTAAAGAAAGAGCAATTATAGCTTTACCTGTACAGTGGTGGGTTTCAAGGTCTGTTGCCACAGTCTTTTACAAATGAGATCTTTGTGTTACAGTACACATTGCCATGGAGAAGCCATCTCAGTTTGCAGAAACAGTGAAAAAAGAAATAATTTTTTAGGCACTGGCAGCAAACAGAGTGCAAAAACTAGTTATGATTAAGCTGCCAAAGAGCCTGTGATGGTGCTGTCTGGAGCAGTGCATAGTTCTGGCCTCTGTGCCTCCACAAGGGTGTAACAGAGTTGGGAAAAGTCTGGCAAAGAAGAGCTGTCAAAGTAGGGCCCAGCTTCTGTAAGGAGTGGAACATGAGACACCCAACAAGAGATATAGTACAGCTCTCTAAAATCATGCTTCTGCTACAGAAGACAAATAGAAAGCAGATATCCACCTGTCTTACAACACAAAAGCAGTAAAAACCAAACGAGACCTTCTATGGAACTGGTGGGTGACAACTGTGAAAGAAAAGAAGGGGCAATTTCTTCCATAAATCAGTGGTAAGCTGTGGAGCACCTTGCAACTGAATAATTTGGATGCTAACAGGTGCTTGAAAAAACTAGGTAAAAAAAGCAGTTCCAGACTAGCATACCCTTGAAGCTACAGCTACTGTGAGACTGAGGTTGTATTTTGAGGAAATATTATTGCAGACCTGCACTGTTCTTACTGCCTTCCCTAGACATCTGCTACAGACATTTTTGAAGACAGGACACTCATCTAGATGGACCACTATACTAGTCAAACTACACTTAGATTCCTGTATGACTCAATATTTGTGTTAGCTTGTTTACACCCAGTGGAAAAATGAAGCTTTAATTAGGAAAAGTAAAAATGCACCCCACCTCCATAAGCCAAAAAATACCTCAAGTGTTTCTGGTCAATTCTTGTATAAATTTCACTGAATAATCATTTACATTTATCAGGAAATAGTTTGATGGTCACAAATGTTTCCTTGGCCATTTGAATTTTACATGGAAAGCCAAGGGTGACTAGTGTGAATCCTTCCCTCCATGCTTAATAAAGTCACCTCCAGATTTCTCTTCTGCATCAAGTCAGTACAGGAGTACTTCCATGAGCCACTGTAAAAACTTCTGTTTCTTCCCATTTGTTGTTTTTCACTCAAATAAAATCATCTTCTATGTCCAACTTTAGCCACATCATGGAAACCTACATTAGGGCATAAGTCACGCAATATTCTTATCCAATCTTTCTGCAAGCCTCTCCCCTTTATGAAAAGAACTTAACCTGATAATCACAGAGCGCACGGGAATGAGTCATTATGTCAGTCCCAGAGAGTGTACCACAAACAGGAATAGCAGCACTGCCATCAATCCCAACAAAAATAAGAAATCCGGAGTCGTTGAAATGACAGACATGAATGCTGTTCTTGCAGAGGAGATAACACTGCTACCAACCAGAAAGAAGAGCAGCAAGAGCTACTGTTGCCAAACACAAGGGGATCTTTGACAGGCTGTGATGATAAGGAGTCCTCAGCTGGCAGGCAGGCAGACAGAACCCATCCCTGCAGAAGGTTTTTGAGTCAGGGGATGCCTGTTGGTTAAAGTGTCTGCAAAGGAAGAATGGGATGCAAAACAGGAGTGAAAGACAGAACTCATGTGGCAGAAATCAGCATCTGGAATGGAAATTTTAAAAAGTAACACAGCCTTGTGCCACTGTGATGCCTGTACTTGAACTTTTCCTGGTCGAAGTTGCCTGTTGCGGCAGAAACTCTGTCCATCATTTCTGAATGTGCTGTCAATCTCAGAAAAAACTCAAAAGGTTTTAGGAAATCCTGGTTTAGGAAACTTTTCTCAACCACTTACTAATTTCATTTTCATCAATGTGAGACATTTGTAATAATTACTTTTTTCACCTGCCAATGCCTTTTGTTACAGTGAAAAATAGCTGATACCATTTTCTTTGGGTTGCTGCTTGGAGAAAAAAAGTTATTTTGCTTTTTCCTTCTCTCTTAAGTAGAGAAAGTGATTTTTCATTATAAGAAGAAGGAGTCACAGAGAGAGAGAAGGAAAAGAAAGACTTTACCACCAGTAATTACTTCCTTCTCAGTTCTAACAATAATTATTTAAGATCTAGAAAATGTTTTAACTCAGATTTCCCTACAGCTCTGTCTCTCTAGCTTGTCAGAAAGAATTTACAGGGTCACTTAATTACAATTTATGGGAAACATAACTCTGGTAAGAGAAAGATATAAATATACAATATCCTTCAATGACTCAAAAAAAAAGTCTGGAAGACAGAAACCTAATTGGCAATTGAAATAACTGGAGCGATAAAGGTTTTCTTCCAGGAAATTTTAATTGAAGGCTGGGTATTTATATAGAACACATTAGTTTCAATGCCAACTTTTGAGTTCCAAGCAAGAAATCAGTCAGGAAAGTCCTGTATTGTTGAGGGCCCCAAGAGCAGTGTATTCCCTTTATGGGTAAAGAAGGGTAGGCGCCCCTAAAGTGAATGACACCTATGCCTGAGGATTGGCAGGCAGTCTGGCAGAATCAGCTATTAAATGGCCTTTTTGGGGAGGGATCACTTTGAGCCCGTGCTCAGGGGTCTCAGGCTGAGTGAACAGCAATCTGAAGCCCACGCTTTCAAAAGCCCTTGGTGGCAGATTGAGTACTCTCATTCCAAATAAAGAATTGGTTGGTGGCAATTCTTTCCTATTTTAAGGGACATCTCACCCTGACAGTCCCTAATCTCCTCTTGTTCAGACGCCACAAAGGCAGCCTTCTCTGCACACCCAGACATCAGCTTAATCATGAAAGGAAGAGCTTCCTGAGGCTATAGGAAATGGGAGGTCTGATCCTCTTTCCTGAAGAAGACAGAGTCTCCATAAGACAATCAAGGTGATGAGATGGGATTTGTAACAGGTCTGAGCTTGTTCTTCTTGAGGCCTTCTCCTTATTCTACCAACAACGTGTTCTCAGGTGCTTCCTTACATTTCAGCTGTTAATGCTTTTAGTCAGTTCCTAATCCAGCAGAGAAATGACACTGTCTTGTCTGAAAGGATGCATTTGGCAAGATACCATGTGGGTTTTATTTTATTTATTTATTTATTTATTTTCTCTCTAAAAACCTCTGGTTTGCCGTTTCCAAGAACCTACTTTGGCTTCTGGAAGAGCTCTGTTTAGCCATATAGCAACATCAGGGAATAATATGTAATAGACTTACCCTGATAATAATTTCAAATTTAGCATTGCAAGGCCAAATGAGGGACAATAACGATTTATATATGGTTCTAAATACCCGATTGAAATGAACTGCTGCAACCGGTTTTAGATATCTCTTCTCCTTGCTTCTTTGTAAAGAAGGCTTGAAGATAGGGAAAATTGGAATATTTTGGACAACTCTTGGCTTGAAAGGCAAAACATTGAAAGCAAATTTATCTGAGGGCACTGGGAGATGCCAAATAACTTTTCTTATGTGAGCTCCTTGGATTTCCAGACATTCACTCTTTCTACTTCATCGTTTGTTAGCAGCTGAATCTTCCACAACTCTTGGGAGTTTATTCTTCAAGTTACCATCCAAAGCATAATAATAAAAAAGAAGCTGTTCAGAAGAAGATCATGACTCAGACTTCCTGCCATCACAGCTATGTGCTAGCTTCAGCAGGGCTGCTGGCTGTTGCACTCAAGGCATGCTGACATTTGCTGGTGCCTCTGAGAACAACTGGCATGATTTGTGATCTACTCTTTGGGCAGGTGAATGGCAGGAAAATGCAGGCGGTGCACTTTGCTGGTAGGCGCCTGTCCTCGCAATCCAAATCCCTGGCTGATATAAGAGAGACAGTCTACTGCCTTTTCTGCCCTCTTGGCTGCTGCTACCACCACCTTCTTAGTTATTTATTTTTAGCTGGGACTGAGAGGAAAGTGGCAAAGCAAGTTACACAGCAGATTCACGTATGGTTTGCTACCAGACTGTTTCTTGGAGTTTATCATGCTCAGTATCACTTGTGACTTGCTATCTTGCAGCATAAGAAAGGAAGGAAGGAAAGGAAGGAAAGTCAGGGGATATTAGAAGCATAATCACCAGATTTTGCTTCTTTGCAGTGTTACACTAATGGATAAGCAAAACACATTTAAATTTCATTCACATTCAATGTACATGGCTGGAGAATGAAGTAATTTGTTTACAAGATTATTTTTCACCTAACTGCTATTCTAGAAATCAAAATCCAAAACCAAAGAAAGGGAGGAGAAACTCCCAGCATCTTCACTTGTGCTTTCTTTAGCACTCATTAAGGAAACGGCTGTCTTTGAGTCATGTTATGAAAATCTGCAAAATGTTGTTGAATTCACCGAATCTGCGTCAAAATTTGGGATTCCATGTGTTGTGAGATGACCGAAACTCACAAACATTGGCTCAGCTTCAGAGCCTCAGAGCATGAAATATAGAAGTATGCCTGCTCCTATTAGGAACGAGCCTCTAAGCACAAACTGAAAGTGCACAACAGAACTCTTGCTGGGGAGGGAGTCACTATTTCCTCCTTACTGTTGTGTTGAGAGCCCTGAAATGGCTGAAGTCTCTGGGAGTAGGAAGCTTGCTATTGACATCTATTGATGAAGAGGAGAAAAGCAGCCCAGACTGGTCTGAGAGCACCATGTACCAGAGGATGGATAGAGCTGGGAGCACTGTGTGAGCATCAGCTGGGGAGCAAAGGGAAACAGTTAACCCACCCTAAACTTGGATGGTTTGCTAAAAGAGTTTCTGGGTAGGGATCTATTCTGAGAATCAGTTTTACTTTGTAAGAATTCAACTCAAAGGTCAGATCATAAAAATCTGCAATTTACAGTTAGCTATACGAGTTGAGTGATTTGTCCTGTAAACCATTCAGTTTTTATCCTCTTTAGGTCATCAGCTGTTGTCCTAAAAAGCGATACAATATGGTAGCACCACTTTGACTTTTTCTACCAGAAATTAAAATCATTTAATAAACATCATTGTGATTCCCCAGTGCTCACAGCTTTATCATTTAATGGCTACACATAACATAAATCCCAGTTTTCATTGTGTATGCACATGCATGACCAGGGGATTATTTTCACATGTAATTATTTGCTACAGTTCCCTCATTACTAAGTGTGGGTTTAGTGCATTTGCCAAATTTTCAGCTTTTGAAGAAGAAACACAGAAAGGAATTGCCATCAGGTTTCCATTTCTAGTGTTTCAGGTTGCTTTATGTCATAAAACCCTTTGATACGCATAAATATGTGTTCACATGCATGCGAGGAATTGTTTTCAAAGTACAGCACAGTCCTGCAGACAAGGAAAACTGCCTGAACATGCTTCCAAACATGGTCCCAACACGGTCCTGATGTTTTTGTCTGCAGCTCTTCACAAAGTTTGAGTTCACTCTTCTGAAAAGCTCACTCTTCTGAAAGTTAGCCCTAACTTATTTGAAAAGAACAAACAGATCCCAACAACAACAGCAAAACCAAGCTTGAATGTATTAAACAGCTATTTAAACCCTCAAACAATATGGGCTTTCTTGTGCACCAGCAGGGAGCTAAGCTTTCCCCAACAACACTCTGTGATGGATGGCTGTGCGTTTGTGTCAGCCCAGATGGCAGGTCCAGCACCTTTAAGGAGGATCATGCACTTTCCCCGTTTGTACTAGGCTTGGAAAAGTTGGGAGGGAGAAAGCAAACTTCTTAAATCATGAGAAGGCTTAGTGCACTGCCCTGCTTCCTCAGGATCCGCCCAATTAAAGGACAAAACCCCGTCACCTGAACTCAGGAAGAGCACAGATAAGAGGTGGGGGGATATGTGCAATTAGCAAATCCACAGGGCAGCCAGAAGCCCAGGTTGTTCCCTGATGCCTACTCCCAGTTGTTGGGGTTTTTCTTCTGTATCTAATGAAGCTTCACCATTTTTATAGTGCTAAATAAAAAGGAATAAGCACCAACAGCTCAACAGAAGCTTGAAACTCTTACAGCAGCTTTTGGGAAGGTTCTTAAATCTGCACAAATCCCAGCCTGAAAACAATTCATATTCGTCCCAGGTTTTCTCCTCGTGTCAGTCTTCCACCTCACATAGAGCCGTGTGATTATTTTAGTCAGCATAGCAAACTAAATTTACATGGACAAATTAGGATGTTCAAAGCACTAAAAATTGTATCACATCACCTCTTCTGTACTGGCAAAGTAGGGACATTCAAACACAAGATTGTTTTGTTTTGTGTGAGTCAAAATACAAATTTGATAAGCACAAGCATCAAGTTATGTTTTGCTTTGCTGTGAAACCTTCAAACCTCCTTGAAATAATGAGGAACCGTCAACTCTGAGAGGTAGACATATTCCTTGATAGGTACCCTGAAGATATGCTGCACTGTGGTGTTATCAGACACTAACAAACTCTTTACCTCCTCCTCCTGATTCCCCCTGTGAACACCAGCAGTTTTATGTATAGACAGAAATGTATGTTTCCCTCTATATGGTGTTGTAACTAGACACTGAAATAGGACAAAAGCACTTGGGCCACCTATGCTCTTGGATGCAGCACGGAAATTCAAATGTCCTGTGTTTAATCCATTAGCAGAAGAAGATAACTGCCTTTTTATTAAAAATTGGCAATCTTTTTCATATTAATATAAACACTGAAAAGAGGAGTATAAATTCTCCGTGAGCAATGCTCCAAATGTACACTTGATTAAAATGATGCCTCTTCAGAGAAGTAGACTGTATTTATATATATTGGATGGAACACTTATATTTTTTGGCAGGCCCACATGTAGGATTTGCATGTTAATATGCCAGTATGGATATGCTCTTTTTAGTAGCTCACATCAGAGCTCATATTGTTTTCCTTTGGATCCCTACCACAACATCACTTACTGTAGGGGGTAGATGAGGCTTTTAAGGGAACCTAGGAATACAACACTGTTGAGCTTCACAACTTTTAAAATTCATTAACCACCAGTGTGTGTAAAATTTCATAACATCTGAAACATTTAACACCCATGCCCATGAGGATGGAAACCTAGGAAAGGGTGAGAAAAAATGACTCAGGCTATAGATAGACTCAGTCTATCAGCCAAATCTACAGATCATAAATTCACAATGCATTTCATTGTCATTCATGCTACCAGCCAAGCAAAAAAAATACTTACTTGGAGACTGACAGACTTCATACTATGGCATGTTTACGAGGCATCACTTTTTTAGTCCTATTAATCCTTCCCCTTAAAAACCCGAAGTTTTATACTTGGAGTTCATCTGCTGTTTCTGAAGGCAAGAGGACTCCAGAAGTTTGAGAACACAGCGTGTAGTATATTATAACTTTCTCTACTGCATAATGCAGTTTTAATTTTCTGTTTTATTTTCTCAGATTTTCAGTAATAATAATAATAACAACAACAATAGTAATAACAATAATAATAATCACAACAAAATCACTTCTAGCTACCCACAGATTATTTCCATGCAGTCTTGACCAAAAGAGATTTTTTTATTGTACTCTTTATTAAAGTAACACTTAAAACTCTCAAAGTGTTCCCAGGGTAAATAATTAGTCTTAAAACAGTTGAGCAAGATTTGCTTTGCAGAATAAGATTTTCCCATCAAGAGAGATCTGAAGAAAAATTAGTTAGATAGATATATTCGGAATTAAGTTATGGAGTTGACTACAACATGCAGGTGCCTCTGAAATTGTTACAGTGAAATTTGTGATCATATGAGACTCGGGTGCACTGTCAGGAGTGGATGTTCCATTGAGTGGTTCCAGGTACCCACCCTGAGTGCTGCACAGCAAGAGTCAGCCCTGGGCACTTCCTACAGGCATGAGGTACCTTCTACTGCCAGACACTGTTAGGAGCAGCATTTGAGATACATAATCTGCAGGGTATAGTTTGCTAGAGAAAAGCAGTAAAACTTCCTGGAAACTGGTCAGGAGAAGGAAAGAAATTCCTCAATATATCCAGGGGATAAATGGAATGGATTTTTTTTTTGCAAAACAAGCTTGCACTGCTCAATAACTTCAGACAATCCTGAAAAGCTTCTATTCCACTTGGTTGGATGAGACTCTGATCAGCTGGTTCTAGCTGATGATACTCCTCGTGGGAGGGATGTTGGACTAGATGACCTCTAAAGGTCCCTTCAGACGCAAATCCATCTGTGATTCTATGATGCTATTTAAGAACTAGATGAGATAAAGTATTTAGATGCTTATGAACTAAGTGGCAGACTTCAGAAACGAACCCAGTTTCCATAGTCAGGTACAGAAATTTCCAGCATTGCCCAGAGGGGAGAGAGTTTGCAGTGCACAGTGGTTACAAGTCCCTCCCTTCAAGAAGTAGGCACCTGGCTGGGGGCTGCAAGGAGTCACTGATGGCCACCTGCCCACCTGGCATCCACGCACACAGACAGTTCCCCAAACCCAGCACCTGAGAAAACAGGCAGCATCTGATGGCCCTGCCTATCTTTTGGTAGTGTTCCAGTATTACAGCCCTTGGCCATGAAGCTGAGAATTGAATGGGAGGTATCAGTGCCCCGCTCAGTCTTGATGAGCTCAAATTTCCATTTCCCAGGAAAGCATCTTAATCACAAACAGGGAGGTGCTGTATAAATGTGAACAGCTTCTGAATGACAGGAGTGGAGATTTTGGACCTTAATCTGCTTGGCCCTGGCTGCAATTCATAAATCTTTGAAGGAGGGGGGAGAGATGAACCCAGAGCCCCCTACCCAGCAAGGGCCCAACACATTGCTGGCCTTACGGGGATGCTGCTGGAGTATCTGGAGTCAGACTGGGGAAAGAAGGACAGACAGTCAGCTCTTCTGGGACCTCCCACAAAATGACTTCTGTCCCTGTGAGATGTCAGGATGAATTGCAGTAGATTGTGCAGCTGTTCAAGCTGTGATTGTGCTGCCCTCTGGGTGCTTGGAGCTCTGCTCTCTCTCGCACTGAACATGCCCCTGAGCAAGAAATTCCCAGATAATAGTGGTTAGATAACATGCCAAAGTAGCTGATACTGTTTTTTAAAAGGTTTTATCCCTCTTCCCCTCCCTTAATCTCGTGGTTGACATCTTAGATATTGAGCTGCTTGGGGTAAGGCCCATGTGGGCCTATTTTTAGAATATACCCAGCACATTATAGGCTTGATTCGAGCCAAATATGTTATTGTAAGTCAGTATTGGAAAAAGGCTGTTAAGGGCAATGCACTTCTGAGGTTGCCAAGCAGTATGTGGGGGCTGCTGGATGGCACAAAGTGGATTTGCTTCCTTCTGCCCAAAGGCCTACTCATTTCAGTTTTTGGGAAAGCGGCCATTACGCTAAAGATGCATGATTTTAAGCCTGTGACGCTTTTTCAGAGTGTTTATGTGCTCCCATCTCCTTAAGACTGGAAGAAAAAGGGATTACGGGCTTCTTCCTAGTATTAATTCCTTCTTCTGAACATCCTGACGACTGCAGATTAATTTTCTTTGTGTGCCTTCTGTAGTTCCAGGCTGTAGTTAATATGCAAACCTGTATGTGTAAAGCACATTCTATTCTGCTTGGTTTTGTTTGCAGGTGTCTGATCTACTTTTGCCATGCTGATCTGGGATACATTACATCTTACAAGTTATTGTGTGAAAAACAAAATTTAAAAAAAGGAAAAAAGCCAGTGAAACGCACTCTAAATAGTTCTCATTTCTCTGTAGTTTATTGCTGTTTGTGAAGCTCATTCTTGATTGTCAAGTAAAGAACTAGGAACCTTCCATAAATCTGCATAGAGATGTTCTATGAAGTGTTGATATGGTATCTTAAATGAACCCCAGTAAAAAAAAAAAAAAAAAGAAAAAAAAAAGAAAAGAGTTTTTTAAACCATTTTCTTTCAAGAAATACAGAGTCATCCATGAATTTATTCCAGCCTTTCCACAGATCTGTTGAATATGATGACCACAGCTACTGGAATATGTATGAGCTTCTCAGGGAATGGTGTACGAGCCTAGTTTATTTCTGTGGTTAGACCTTTATAAATTTATTTATTTGAAACCATTTTAATAGAAAAAAAATTATAGATGATATCCCAAGGCAAAGTAAATGCTGCACTGTGTATACTGGAATAGATCGCAGAGTAAATAGAGAAAAAATGAAAATAAAATTCCAGCTGAAATTCTTGTCCAGGAATAGTCTACCCAGATTTAAAGGTTACAAAATGCCAAAACCAAAGAAGTCTTTTCAACACTAATCTTATTTTCAAATTATTAATGTCTTTCCAATAATAACATTGGTTTAAAAATAATAATAATATTTACCATCTACTAAGTGCCAGGAATCAAACTCTTAGGGATATTCATTTTTAGTTCCTAAGTGACACATGGCAAGATAATGTTACTTTCCTGGATTTTCTGTGCTTGGGCTGGGGTCTTACATGGGTCTGCATTCTCCAAGCCTTTGAGAGCTGTTTCTGGAATGTGCCTAAAGCTTGTAACTCACTGTTGTTTCTATTCGATGCTGCTACTTATTGCCACTGCTTAAATTGGTCATTAGCACATAATAGAAACAAAGTAGGAGGAAAAGGCAGGCTAGACGTGGGGTCAGGAGAAAATATGCACCTTGGACAACATCTGTCATGTGTTTTTCTTCCCTTTTAAATATAATTTATATAGTGTCTTCGTAAAATGTGTCTCACTTTTGCTACCCAAATTCACTGTGAAACAAGATGAGATGCTGAGAGCTGGTGCTTTTGGGAACAGATTTGACACTTCCAGGAATAAGGAGTGTGGGCTCTTGCAAAACCGCAGGTGACCTCCATGTGTATGGACATTACCCTACAAGAAATCCCTGAAATCTGCCATGCTTGTGCATACCTTTCTGGGCAGTAAAAGCAGGAAATAAATGTATTACCCTTTCCAAAGATGAGAAAGCTTAACAAGGAAACCCTCTTGGAGTGAAAACTTGGAAAAATCCTTCCTGTGGATTTTGCAACATAACTTTTAGTTACTCTTTGACTGGTTCCAAAGCTAGCAAAGCAGCTATTCCTGGCTGCAGTCAAAACAGGCCAAATTTCACCAGAAAATTATTTGGCCTACGCTATTTTCTAGAATGGCAGTTAAGTGGAGAGGAAATTCACACGCATCCTTGTGAAACAATATCCAGTGTGAAATCGTAAGTAAATTAGAGAAAATTTACTGAACATGCTAATTCTTTCTACATTAAGCACTATTACTTGTGGGGTTTTTTTTTTGTTTTAAATACCATGGTCATATTTGTGATTTCAGAGTTAATGGTGAATCCTGTTGTGAACATGAGAAAAATAAATGAGTAATCGGACATCTTCAGAGAACGTATTAATAATTTTAGCGTCCTGATTTTTTTAATGGTGTTGATTTTCTGTTCTTTAGTTCTGTATGTTCAATTATAAAGCTTTAAGGTGCTGCCGAATGAAACCACAGTTTGGTATATTTTTATGATTTTATCTTTACATAAAAATCTTAAATGACCATGTTTTCTCTGGATAATGGTACTTCCAGAAGGTATGGATAATAAGCTCCTCTTTGCCACCCAGGCAGCCAGCTGCTGTGCTGACCTGCCAGTCAAACTGAATGGGCTGTCCTGAAAGCTGAAGAAATTCATTACAGTTTGGACACTAGTGCAGTGCCAAGTGATCTCAGTTCCTGAGGCTGGGGATGATGTGAGGAGTGATTAGCACGGCACTTGTCCAAGACACAGCAAGGGTTATTGCCATCCTTATGGTCAGCAACTGCACAAATATGAAATGGGCTGAGTTTGTGGAAGTTGGTTTCCACAAATTATTTGAAGTGTGGGGCTACCCCCTAGCTCTATTTATTATTCCAGTTCTTGGTGTAACACTGATGAAAAACTCTGTTTACATTAAGCTGTTCCCATTATTGGGACAGCATTTTAGCCATTTTTCCCCAGTGCTGCGTTAGCCGCAAAGTGCTGGCAAATGTGACGTTATGACAACCTTGTTTAAAAATATTCAGCTTAAGATGAGGAGCTGTATTTGTTCTGTAAACTCCTTGGTGTTTTAAAAACACAAACTTGCATGTCTGTCACCTTCTGGGCCTAAACACTCCTGCCATAGGATCTAAGGCAAATAAATATTTGTCCATTTTGTGTTAGGAGTTTGGCGAGGCAGGGAGCATAGAGGGCAGCACCAATGGCCCTATCCAGCCATGGGCTTTCTCAACATAGCCGTGGAGTTCAGGAGAGCCTCAGATGAAAGCCCATGTCTTGGATCCCCTTTGTGAGAGACCATGGACAGGCCTGGGATGCCTAAGTCCCTGATTTCATTTCTAGCAGCACTGTCAACAGAAACAGACGTACCCCAGGCTGCCTGCAATGGCAATAGGCTTGGCAGCCAGGGAAAAAAAGGAGGTTCAGAGATATTTTACTGGTTTGTTGTCACTGTCAATAAGTCATAGCTCTGTTTTTAATAGCCAGCCTCTGGGTAGCACTGCCCGACAGACATCTGAGTAAGTGCTTTTCACAGGGGCGGCAGATGGATGGCTGGATATTACATAACCCACTGCTGCCAAGCCCTGCACGGGCCCATGTGTGACGTGTTAAGCAAAGTCCTGAACAAGCCCATGAAAAGTGCAGGCTTGCAGATTCGGGGCTGGCTGTAAATTCTGCCAGATGGTTGCTGTGCCCTGTGCTGAGCCACACTGCTGCACCCAGCATGGAGACAGAGGCACCCCGGCTGCCTGTGCAGGCTGCAGCAGGGAGACAGATGTGTCTGTTTGTCCCTGTGGAGGTGGTCACATGTGGACCATGCTGGGGAGACAGCCACATCTGGCCTCTCTGGGGACGTGGCTGCATGTGAGCCTTTCTGAGGAGACAGCCTGGTTTATGCCTCTTACTGGGACCAGCAGTTCATGAAGAAGCAGAAGAGAAGCCGTGCATGGCTGAGAAACCACTTGGTGAGGGAATGGTCCCCCCAGGGCAACTGGGGGGAAGGAGAATGGCAGTGCATGAACAGGAATTTTTTTGAAGGACACTCCATGTCTGCTTAGAAAGGGACATGCAGTTCACAGGAAAGGACAAAAACACTGTTGCTCTAGGCATTTTTTGAACACTGCTCACCTGGAAAACCTGTTGTGGAAACCTGTGTGGTGGCAATAATCTCTCTGCTGGGGACTACCAGCTCCCTGACTAGCAAGGGGGATGTGAGGGCTTCAGGAGGGATGGGAGCCTATGTGTAAACACTGCAGACGTAGCAGGGTTGACTATCTCTTGGTTAAAATAATAAATCATATCTCAGAATGGAAAACACTAATTTAGAGCATTATATATATATATATATATTTAGAGCATACATAAATCAGCATGTTAGTGTTCCAGATATGCCTGATACTTAAAACCTAGGTCTTACGGAGTCATAAAATCACATAGAATTATAGAACAGTGTAAGCTGAAAGGGACCTGCAAAGGTCACCTATTCTAATCCCTTTGGGATGACCAGGGACATCTTCAACTAGACCAGGTTGCTCAGAGCCCTATCCAGCCTGTCCTTGAATGTTTCTGAGGATGGAGATTCTATCTGTTCCAGTGTTTTACCACCCTCTAGATCAGAGTCTTAAGATATCAAAATAGTTTATGGAGGAGAGCAGAGGGAAGCTGGCAGCAGGAGACTTTTCAGAGAAGCCTCGGCAGTCCTGTTACTGCAGTTTAATGACTGTTCCTTGAATGATGAGAGGAACAACTGTGGGCCACACTTGATTTGATGGCAACCCTACCTACTGAACAGGAAACTCCTAGAGGGAAGGCATCTGGTGCCTTTCTCTGAACACAAGGCTAGTGTTATAACTTGTTCTTGGATGTACACGGAATGCTTGTATACCATGCTGAGGATGGCGATGGAGGAACATGACCAAACAAACAAATGCAGCCTAAGTACAGGACAGAGGCTGGGCTAACAAGTCGTGCTGGATCATGACTACAGCATCATACTACAGAGAGCTGTGCAAGTGTATGTTTTAATGGGCATACAAACCAGTGACTCACCCTGTACTTCGTGCTGCAAGTCACTAGAACATGAACATGGCGCAGCTCAGTTTCCAGCTAAGAAACACTTCATTCAGCAGTTAAGTGGTTGTTATCTGGCAGTCATTATATATGTGATTTACAAGGAACATGCAGATCTCCATTACCAGTGTGAAAGACCACCAATATAAAATACAGCAAATGGGATTTTTATCTTTCAGCACACAGCAAGAGTGGATGCATGAGCACAGTTTTCAGGCTGTATGTGATCAATCTAATGTAAGACATTATCTCCAAAACAGACTAAACTTAGGACTGCTTTACATGACTTCTTACCTTTAAATACATTTGACAGTCTGCTCCCCTGATATCTTGCAAGTTTTCTGTGGTCAGTACAAGATGTTCACCATGAACATAAAATGGTTACTGATGCAATGGGAAGTTGTTATGTCAGAGGAATCTGCTGACAGGCTAAGGAGCAAACACTTAACAAAAATCAGAGTCCATTTTTATTTTGTGTTTTAAATCAGTTTCAATGATCCCTCAAGATGAGAAAAATGTGCGCAGACTAGAGAAGCAGGCAAGAAATGAATGAATACTTCTAAACAGAGATGAAGAAACTGTGAAAAAATGGGAAGTTTAAAAACAAATATAATTTAGCTGTGACTGTATATCTTTCATATTTTGTGGAGTTATTTTGTAACAAGGAAGAATCTGACATCAGAAAAAGACCACAGAATGTCTTAAACTGCATCTGGAGCAGGTAAGAGTATCCTTAAAGTAATTAATTTCTAGGGCTGGTTTTCAGAAAGTACAAAGCTTCTTAATTGTATTCAGGAAACAGTAATTAGTATAAAATTTGAACTAACACTACCTCAGTCTCAGAGCATATGAACAATCAAGAGACTCACAGACCTGCTGGGCGCCCTGACTGGGAAGTGAGAACTCAAGACATGATGACACTTGGATCATTTCATTCACTTAGGTGGGCTCCAATCTGGCAAACCTTAGGATGTAATGATTAAGGCTGTGTAAACAAATGGGGAATTTTATTCTTGTTAATGTTGGGTACTTTTTCTCGAAAGGAAATTGAAAAAGAACTACATTGAATAAAGCATTTGGCTTAAACCAAACAAAATTTTAGGTGCACGAAGGAAATTATAGGAAACAAATTGCATAGAAGTCAGAATTTTTATTTCTTTCTTTTCTACAAAAATCAAACCAGAAAAAATATTTTCAGAGGCAAAGCTGTTAAACATCCCCCACTCAAACCTGCAAATTGATTTTGATTTCAGATGACCAAAACCACGTGTTCTGGGGCTTCCTGAAGTTTTTTTTTTTCCGCAGTTCTTGTGTCTAACTTTGCATACACAGGCAGTTTACTTGAAGTCAGCAGGGCTATTCTGACATAAAAAAATGCCAAGCATTTGCAATATGCAGCTTTTACGTGTGGGTTTCCATCCATCTTGAAGATTTAGAGTCCATCTTGTTGTGAGTAATCGCATGGATATTAAGAGAAGAATTTTACATGAACATTGCTTTCTGGTTTTACTGTGTTAATTGATAATAAATATTTTCTATTTGCCAGCATAATGGTGTGAACTTGGAAGTAAATGGATTTAAATTAGGAATTAATTTCTGCTTATATGTTTATGTCTCACACAGATTTTTAAATTTGTATAATGTCAGAGCAGGAAATTAATGTGTCCTATGATCTCAGTGTTGTGTATTTATAACTTGGGTTAAAGGTGACATCATAAACCTCCAGAAAGTCCTTGTATACAGAAAAAACAATGAGGGGGAGAAGACTGCTGACCTCTCATTCACATCAAGAACACTCGACCATAAAATCAAAGGTTCATATCAGTAATTTTTGCAAGTCAGAAATTTCCATGTGTGGCGAATCTGTGATGAGAAGCGCATTGCTCGTGTCTTGGAGATAAGGAGTTTGCACACTAAAATCCTTTCCAACTGTGGGGATTTGGGGATTGATGATTTTATAAATAGTCCTTTCTACAAAAACTAGTAAATGAGAAAGGGAAGAAGAAAATAAAGTTTCTTCCCAAATCATCCCACTAGGATAACAAAATGGGCAATTTCTTTTCTGCCTTTTAAGGGGACAGGTCTTGGGACTATGGATAGTGAGAACTCACGGTCTTCCACTCCTTGGTTTTTCAGTAGCAGTAGGAAAAAAGTCTTTCCCTGGGAAAGTCAGCAAGGTTATGTGTATGTGTGGGCCCCTTCCACTGCTCCCCAGGAATGACCTGCCCCACTGCTTCCCCATACGCTCTTCTCATTCTCCCATTTTTCCCAAAGTTAAAAAGTCTGGAAATAATTAGGAAATCCAGTCGGCTCTCTAGCACTATATAATTCAATTTACTGCTCTGTGTACGAAAATTTGAGCTCAAGGCAGTGTTTATCTGTTATAAAAATGCTTTCTTGTAGGAGAAAAACATTCTTCCTGGTTGCTTGTGGCTCATGTCTAGTTGCTTAAATCATTAAAATAATTAATGATTACAGGACACAATTTTTGCCATTGCTGTTTCAGAGTACTCAATGCTTTATTTCTTGGAGCAAAAAACACAAAAAATATAAAGTAGAAGGTACCTTTGCAGTGTCTTCACCACCATCCAGTCCAGATTTGAGAACAACAATGTGATAACAGTCCCACTGTGGCAACATGAATCAGGGTGGCAGATTCTTGACTGGACTTGAAGAATAATATAAATAAGGTGAGAAGTTTCATACTGCTAACCATACAAATGTTCGAAACGGTGTAAGAAGTAATGTAAGTATTTGCTTTTTAAATAAACATGCTGTGTCATTATTTTCTCATTTTCAAAAATTTTTGCATATCTGCTGTTTGTCCAGCATTAGAACTGGGAGCATAGGAATGGTAGAGCTTAATAATACACAAGAGCATATAGAGAAGTAAAAAAGCCTTTTTTCGATGGGGTTATACATAGGCATTTTCCTGCATTTCTTGCTTAGAAAAACACGTTTTTTAAGAGTAATGTACTCCACCCCACCCATCTCTGGTCATGGTTGGCCTTGTGTCAAGATTGCCCTCACTGGCTGTATCTACATGAGCAACTGAATTATAAGGGATCATTCCCTGGCTGTGAAGTCAGCTGTGAAGTCAGCTGTCACAGAGCACCCACAGCCACATCACTGACATCTTGCAGGGGAGGATCTTTGCCTCATGCTGACTCCCACTGCTACAGAGAACTAGCTGAAACCATGCCTGGGACAAACTAACCATTTAAAATATAGACTGTTGAATCGATTGCATTTATTTCAGTAGTTAACAAACTGATATTTAATTGATGTCCCCAAAAGCCGAGACTGTGTTTTGCACACAGAAGAAAAGGAATTTTTTTTTTAATATGCAGCTTCATAATCTTCTTGAGGTGGAGGACAGATAAGCTAGCAGAGATGGATGTAGAGAGTGGCAGGAACAGTCAGTTAAAAGTGTGTGGAACAGTGTTTTCTTTCTCAGGTTGCTCAGGATTTGCAGAGATGTGTAGAGGTTGATCTTCCTCTTCAGGTCACTTGGCATTTAGAGGTAAAGGGAAGCAATTCAAAACACAAATACTTACTAGATATTAAATTTCCAAAGAAATCATAACTAAGAAAAAGCATGCTCTCTTTCTGCTTGGCTAGTCAACCTTTTTTATAGGACTTGTAAAACTATTAAGACATATATGAGATGATAAAAAAAATAAATTGTGTCCAACTATTACTTTTCGAACTTTTCTATTTGACTTAAGGTATTTCAGTGTGCCTCCAGAGGTAACATAGTATTTGGCAATACAATATCAGGTAGTTTTATTACAGAATAGAAAGGTGGGTTCTGGAGGATCTGTGCTTTTCAGTCTCATTCAGTGCCACTGTGGCCTCCTTAGTGTTGCTGCAATATGAACAATGATATATCTGCCTGACCGCCGACTTTCTTTATAAGATTTTGACAAGATAAACATCTTTACTGTGAAGGGATCACAAGGAGAAGAAGATAATCCCACCTACTGGGATTATTCACTGGCTGATTTATTATTGCCTAGCCAAGATTTTAGGGAGCTTTAAGCCTTGACAAAAATTAGCTGGGAATATTAATGTCCTGATAGGAACCATAAGTAGTCCATGGTTTTATAAGCTATGCAGATTCTCTCTGTGCAAGGAGAGACAGGCTGTCTTCTAAGAAGAGAACTTTCTGTGTGCTTTACTGCTGTTTCTTGTGCCTTCAAATATAAAGCTTTCCAAGCATAATGCAAGCATGACACCAACACCTCCAGACATCAAACCCACCCTTCTATCACCACTGCAGTTTTTCTGGGGTGCTGAGTAATATCCAGCATTCTAGGAAGGGTCATTAATGGTGAGACGGTCTGTGTTTCAATCACCTGCCTATCAATCAAATTCCTGAAGGCCAGAGTTCAATTAATTGATGACACCCTTGAGGCAGCCTAAGCAGTTAACAAGTCAGTGAGACTTGGTAGAAAAACAAGCAGTAAGTTAAAAAAAAAACCACCAACAAAACCTCCCATAACTCTTTTGCCATTTTACCTCCCTCTGACTTGTCTTTCCATCACTGCCCCACACTTACAAAGACAGTGCATACTTTTCATGTAAAAAACATGGACTAGACAGAGAAAAACAAGACATATTTTAAATCCAGACATCCTCCATGCCACAGATAGATAGATTCATGATCTTGAAAATGCCAAAGGGAAATAACCAGAGTTTATCGCAGTCCTAATAGTTAATTTCACTGTTTTCTTTTCTTCTTAGCTGCTTTAAATTATTTCTCTGTACTTCACAAAGTTTCAGTGAGGTGTGCTTCAAGGATTCTTTGTATAGGATTTTCTTTGTATTGCTTTGATTTAAACCTCTGGCTTTTTGACTTTTGATAAACTCTGATGAAGAAGTCTACATCACTTATATGACTCCCCCAAATAACTCTGAACTATTCAAGGATCTCTCCCAAATACAGAATTATGTTCTTCTGCAGTAATAAATCAGACAAACATGGTTTGAACAACAAACAAATCTAAAATGGTGAAATTAGCTTGGTTTAATCAAGACAGTTTTTATTGTCCTTATCAAAGTGAACATGCATGTTGGTACAGTCTAGATATATGTAGAATGTAATGTTTTTGCTTTATGTAGATGTGTTTAAATAGCTCAATTGGCTTAATTATGCAGCAATTTTCCCCAGGCTTTTCTTTTAGCTGAAAAGTAAGTTTTTGTCGGTGTACTACCTTATGTTAAAATTCCTCAAACTCATTAGTTTCTCCAGCAATGTATAACTATACTGGATGACTTCACCTGACAAGGTTCAAGTATAAGTAAATCTTCTGACAGACCTGTTCTGGTCTGAAAATGTATGATGAAAAACAAAGTTGGAAGTTTTCCACACTTATGTTTTTATTAATGCTTTGAGCGCCTCTAGTCTGTGCAGCAAAAAATAATGCTGCTGTCAGTTTGCTTCAGCTAAGGCTTTGCTTCTCACCAATTGTTTGTTTCTGGCTTTAGGTTGCTGAGGGGCTTGGAGCGGTGTCTCTTTTCCGTGTGGAGCCAATTGTTTTGATACAGAGGGAATGTAAGTTTCTAGCACCTCTTGCTGAGTGAGAACTGAAACAGATCTGCTGCACGAACATCAGAATATACAAACTCTGTTTGGGGTGGTTTGCATCATGGGTTTTATTTACAACAGCATGAAGCAATGTATAAGGGGGGTGTGTGTGGGGGGGTGATCTGGGAGATGCCAGAAGTTTTGCTCAGCAGCCAATCCCATGGAGTATCCCTGATCTTACTTTGTTCTCTTGGGCTGTGGAGGGATCATCTTTTTGGGTTTCAGTTTTCATATCCTGAAAACTGATTGTGTGAGACTAAGCTATTGATCTGTAGAACAAATGGATATACTCATTTTGGGTTCATATATTTTATTATAGCAGCATTATAACTTTGCAGTTACACTGATAAATGAGACGGGGTATTTATTTGCTTTTAAGCTGATTTGCAAATCTGACTACAATAGGATGAAGAGCACATATATAAATAATTTTAATTCGTTGATATTTCTTCTGTTTAAACCCAGTTGCTACTCTTCTGGCCCCTTTTATCTATTACATGCTTTAAAAGCTCTCCTTCCAAGACAAGACAGAAGCCCTAAAGGTCATCAGAAATCAGCTGTTGGAAGATCCCTTCTCAGAAAATGGTATTGGATGGTGGCAGTGGCAGATAAAGTACAATTGGGATGTGTGATATTTGGGGTAGTCCCTAACTCATAAGACAGCTTTGGTGCTCTGATTTATTTTAGCTCTCCGCAGCTTTCTATATGATGCTGAGATTATGGACATAAACAGAATTTTAAAAGCACAAACTTGTCTAATAAGCTGCATTGATCTTTCTTATTTTCAATCTAATTTCTTAGGGAAGAGTTTCCATTATAACTGCTGCTGATTGCACCAAGTTTATTTCCAAATAATTGTCAGCAATTAAAATATGCCAGGCAGAATCCTCAGAGAAAAGAAAAAAGAGATATAATTTGGATATTTGAAGACAAGAAAAGGGAGAACTGGAAAGGAAATCTTCTAAGCATGCAAATGATCAACAGGGTTGGAGTCCAACATTCACTCTGGACAAGGAATACAAGGCAAACACCAGTTATTTGCTGGATAGGAAGCTCAAAATCTGGAGCCATGGAAACCTTTTCTGTACTATTGCAGAAGCAGGCAAGTACCCGAATAAATTTTCCACAAGCTCTTGGAGCTTTGGAAGAGCATCCATGGAAGTAAGGTGGTATCTGTTATGAAGCTGGAGACAGGCTGCAACCAAAATGCAGTGAAAGGGACTGAGATTTTCTCAACTATAAGAAAAGACCAGTACTTTATAAAAGCTTATTTGATCAGAGTGAAAATTATCCATAGGCTTAAAAAAAAAAAATCCATTGCTCTGGGTTTCAAAAAAGTTCCATTGGCCTGATAAATTTTGCTGTCATCCTGGAAGCTTATGAAGCTGTAAAATTGAAGAGAAAATTCGGAAAACAAAAATTCTCTTTCAATTATACATCTGTCACAATCAAATTATGGATGCCAAGCGCTTGTACAACACATGCCATGGCTGTCACTTCTTGTAGGAGAACTGCTGGGGGATCATCACATGGCAGCCATGGTCAAAAACCCTTTTCTCTGAATGTTACATGCATGCATTAGTGATTATGTTTGCATTAGCAAGCAAGAACAAGGAGATTTCTTAGTGTTTCAAATGCTTTGTGAATACATTAATGATATGTATCGCTTTGTGCCAGATAACTTTACAAAAATTCTGTCAATAGAAGACATAGTACAGGGCTTAGAAATGATAATATTTCTGCAATACATATCCCTTCTTTAGTCTCCCATTCAGTAATACACTGAATAGTATTTCACTGAAAGTGAAATATTTATTTCACTGAAAGTGAAATAAAACTCTTGCGCCTTCAAAATAATGAAAAAAAAATCCTGGACTGAAATACAGTGAGATTTTTTTCCTGGCTTTCTTGGGGTCACACATTTTTACGGGGCAGAAGATCTTGTAAGCTTTGCTAGTGCACCAGATGTTGGAATCTTCTTCTGATTCAGATCAAAATCATTGGGTTGAATCCAACTCCCAAGCTGAGAAATAGTAGGGTTTGCTTTCTCTGACAGTTTTGAGTGTATTCAGTATGCTACCCCAACTTGTAAGGAGACTGTCTTAGGTACTGACATCTCTGGCAGTACAGAATTGAAAACAATGAACCTACTTTGAACAATATCTTCCTATTTTTTTTTAATATTTCCATTTAATTAAGAGGTCATCTCTTCTTACCAGTCAGCTAATTTGCTGACTCAAAGGATTAAATTATCAGCTCGGTTTTCAGACATCTATTCCTGCAAGACTGACACCTCTAACTCACAAACTATTTGACCTTCATATTGTATTGAGTCACTGTTGCTGCTAGGGAAGACAGCAATGAAGAATTTATTTCTTTTTTTCCATGTTTTGATTATTAAGGCTTGTACATTTGTTTAATTCAGGTAGCTTCTGTATGTATCATACAGCTCTGGGATGTCTAATCATTCTGTTGTCCCTGTAATTAGAAATGGCATTTCTTCAGCAAGAATTTGAAAGGTATTTTAAAGGTCTGTAAATTTTTTTTATCTTTTCCATTTATTGTTTGTAAGTGAGTCAGTTATATAATACATTTGAAAATAAGTGCTTGCAGAAGAGCTATGCCCCCCCCCCCCCGCGCGGGCCCGCCACTTTCTGGACTTTTAGGTCAGAGTTCCCTGTAAAAATGGTGGGTGAAGCAGTATCCCAGACTCACCATGCCATGAAATTCTTATAGACCAGCAGTCTGGACCATGAAAAGATAAACCAAAATCCTTCTTGAGGTTTTCTAATACAGTTTCATTTTAAAAACACCTGTAATAAATAACTGTGTTCTGGTTTAGTTTGTGTGGTGTAGGTATTGCACATGGCATTCACTTTCTCAGTAATAGCAACCAAAGATACTTTTTTGTTCATTACCATGAAAAAAATGTTACTATCACAGATATCAATCATGTCTCTGGACATTATATTTCAAATTGATTTGTCCTTTCTTGTGCAAGAAGGGATTATTTGATTAACTGTCCATTTATCATTCCCATTTTCCATTTTTTTAACTAGGACACATACTAACTTATGTTGAGCATGTTGTTTGTTTTACAGTTCCACTCACACTGCCAAAATTTTATTCGCTTTTATAGAGTTCAAAGGTAGATTTTCTTGGCACTGTGGAAAATTGAACCTAAGAAGTAACAAAGGCTTTTTTTTCTCTGAGTCTTTGTTTTGCAAATGTGTTTCTGCATTCAACCAAAACAAAACTACAGTGGAAGGGGACTTCTTGAGGATAAACCAAGGCACACGTAATCTTCCTGCTACAGCAAGAAGTAAAACTGAAGCAGGACTTGCTTATGGGGTAGATCCTTTTTCAGCTGCACCTTTGGGCTTTGGCAGGCTGAGTTACACACAGAAACCTGTGTATCTCTTCAGCAAGATGTTGCCTTTTTGAAGCAAGCTGTTTTCTACAAATGGGCAAAAGTACTGGGAACAGTAAGGTGGAGTGTGCAGAAAATAGGGTTTCTCAGATTCCTAAACCATGTCAATGTGGTTTAATATTTTTCCTATGTATTGTATTTGTAAGAAAATTAATCCCATCTGTTTAATTAAAAATGCCTTTCCTTGACTTTGGAAACAACAACAAAATTAAGAATCCTTGATTTTAAATTAATCTTGAATTTTGGTTTTGAAACATGTTTAATTGTCTGAAAGCCTTGTCTTTGTTTCAACTTATTTTTCCTCCTTCTTCCACTGTTATGGCAATGCCTAATTTTTAGAGGAAATTCTTCCTTTCTTTTGCCTCTAACTTTTATTAAATTTACATATTTATTTGTTTTCCATATTCCATCTTCGTTATTAAATATTTCATTTTAATATAAATAAGTTTGCAAAAGGAGTCCAACAAAAGAGGGGAAAAGAGGTGTGTTTCTTTCTAAACATGGCGAGTATTGTTTCCTTAAAATTTATTTTAACTTTTTGTACATTTATCAGCAGCAAAAAGAAGAAAAGTTTCAGGCTGTAAATAAGAAGATATGCGAACAGAACACTGGACTGTTTGATATTTCATTTTTTTAAAAATTACAGATTAATAATTCATTGTCAATAATTTCCCATTTTAAAAAAATTGTCCCAATATTATAAATAATGCAGCAATGAGAGTACAGCTAAACCAGTGCTCATGTATTTGCACTAAAGCATTAGCCAAAATATTAAAAAATATTCTGTACCTTTTCAGATGCTGCTCAAAGACTATTCTGAAATTATTGAAAGGCTGTTCTGAGAACTTAAAAAAAATAAAAAAGCAGCTTTTCCCCATTTCTGTTTGAAGAAATTAATGTCTGTCTTTGCCTTGCAAAGCAGTGAAAAAACAGATGGTAGTCTTTTATCTCCTGCCCTGTTTGCTGACCACTAGAAACAGCACTAGGAGGGGCAATGCCGCGCTGTCCCCTAAGGCGCTGCTGATAGCGAGGCGTTATCTCAAAGGCTGCCTCTCAACCTCTAGCCCGGCACATTAGCCCAGATCAGCCATGCAGCCCGCACTGCCAGCCCTCCAGGTTAAACACTCTGCGGCTGCTGAAAGGCCTTTCTAGGTTAGGGGCCACCACTGGGAACTTTCTCATGAACAGAGAGACTTTTAGGACCAACCTGCCCTTCCTATCTAGACTGAAGCTTTCTGTAACTTGGCTGGTGCTGGGAAAACCTGTTCAATGCTGCTGACGACAGCCATCAGAAAAACTGATCTGACTTCCCAGAGCCTCTCGTTGTCTAAAAGTAGTTTTGTGCTGAGATGTATGGTAACATTCTAAATAGCCGTTCAGGCTGGATTCAGGGAAAGATTTAAGCTCCAACTGCAAAAGAATTTAGGGAAGGTATTTCAGTCCAAGGGAAAATACTCCAAGTCCCCCCCCAACCTGTTTACAGGAAGAACAAAGTTTTGAAATTCCTGACCCTTTGATTTCCATGGTTGTTGTGTTTCACTCAGGGATCCAATTGTCCTGAAATCAAAAAGCATATATAGGTGTCCAGCTCAGCACTACGAATCCTACACCTCGTGTCACATTCCATGGTGCCTGAATCTGTATTTTCTTTCTGCCCCTCTGTGTATAGAATTGTTGTGGTTGTTCTGCAGTGTGCTCAGCAGATTGTAGGCTGAAAAGTCATGGTAATACCTGCTAGGAAAAGTACAGAGTACTCAGATTCAAAGTAAGATTTTTTTCAAACCTGAAGTTGTCTTGCACAGGAATGATACAAGAGGAGATGTCCCCACTTTTTGAGTGGGGACTAGCTGGATGTAGTGATGCTTTTGCTAGCATTCCTCTTCACGAGAAATATTCATGTGGACCTAGGTAGCTTCAGACTCCATGTTTTGCTCTTTCAGGGATGATAGTAATGTCAGCATTTAAGGCAAACTTCTGACACTGCAACAGGGTTAAGTTAAGGACTGGAAGCTTTTCCTTGTATGTTTTGGACAACGGCTTGAATAAATAGCATTCATGTTTTTAAAGAATTGAATGTTAAGCTCAAATTCTTGGTAGGTCTTCATTTCAGTGTGCTTGATTTGTCTACCCAATAGAGATACGAAAATTTATTCAGTAAAAGGTATCGTAGCAGCAGCCCTCTCTGTCCTCACCTAAAGCTGGGCCACAGAATAGAAAAATACTTGTCCTTCGCCCTCCTTGTATTATTTTCTTCCCCTCCATTCCTTTCCCACAAACATACATCTAGCCAACACTTAATAAATTGTGCCCTAAAAGACATAAAAGTTGTTTCTCCCAATGGCAAACACTGTTGTCCAAATGATATTATCAGTCATATTGCAGAACAATTACTTGAATTGCATCTTTTTGATGCATAATATTGCACTCTTCATTTTGCCAAAGGCAGAAAAGCAATAAAGAATGTACCCTCTGTGGGAAAAACAATGAGTAACAAGGTACCACTTTTATAAAGTCACCTTTGCAGGCAAAATAATACTGCTTTAAAAGCCAGTTATATTTCCCTGAAGGCCTAAAAGAAATGTGTGTGATAGTTGAATATTGCAAGACCAAAAATTTTTCAGCTAGTTAAACAGAAAAATACCTTCTGCTAAGCTGCTGCTCAACTCATCTCCCATCAATTTCTCATCCTGATAAAAATATTCTTATTTTACCAGGCTGTTTAGACATTTTCCATAAGCCAGAGAGTTTGAGATGGCCTGTTATTGCTGGTAATTTTAGCACTTCCTTCCTACTGCCATAATAGCAGAGTCTGTGAGGTTCCTTGTTAGGAGATGAGTGCCAGATACTGACAGAGTGCAGAACTCAGCCCCAGGCTTCCCAAGCTTGTTCCCTTATTACTAAAGTAGAATGGAAGTTGTGAATCCAGCAAGACTTACTTGAATAGTGCTAATGCATCTTGATTGATAAACTTTAAAATGTAACAATTGTCACTCAGTCCACTGGAAATAAAAGAGCATAGTGCAGTGTTAATATGTCCCACTTTCCTCTTAAAGCAGTTGCCATCAGATTTTCTTCTTGCAAACAGGAAAGAAAAGATTTCTTCTCCTATGCCACCTCACATATCACGCCCAAACCCATAAATGACTTCCCCTTCTGCCTGTTGGGACTTAGCCTTAAATGCGTTGATTAATATGAAGTAAAATGTAACAGAATTGTCCCTAACTTCACATGAAAGGCAGACCTTGATTCTCTTTGATTTATAGTGGTAAAGAAGGTTGTAGCTGACTACAAGGCCTTGTCATTATAGATCTCCATCTATGTTTTGGTTGTCCACCAAACAAGTGAACTTGAGAACAAAAGTCGTTCGTCTATGAAAACATATGAGATAAGGCTCTTGCACTTAAATGATATGATCTATGTATGTCCATAATTTCTTCCCACTCACAAGTTAAAATCCACCTCCTCATCCACTCCTGTCATGCGCTAGTGATGGATGTGCTCTGATGGATTTAGAGTAACTGTTTTACCTGGATGCACTCCAGTCTCCAAAGGCCCACAGAAAATGAGGTAACTCTTCCTTTATGGATAATGGGAAACCAGAAGATTCATTTACTTGATGTTTTTGTATAAAGTTTTCAAGCAGATGTACCACCTTGGATATTAATGAAGAATGAAGACTAATGAAGAATTGTGGAATGGCAAACTGTGAATCCAACTCAATCTACAACCTGGTTTGAAACTGAAACCTCTTAGAGTAAAAGGACAGCAAGTAGTAAAATGGCAGAATAGCAAGCAGTAAAAAAATAATATATTGGCAGGTATCTTGTAAGTATAAAACCAGTGCCAGCAGTTTACCTGAAATGTTTATTAGTAGTAATTAATGACTGATTAATTCCCTGGTGACTATATTTTTTAAGTGACTAACACCATGTAAAACATGGCTTAGTTTTGGTTTGCATGCCTTCCACACTCCTTTCCTAGAACGGTGATATAAAGCAAAGCTGAAAGGCCAAAATATGTAAAGCCACCATCAAGATGCTCCACAGGCAGGTACACTCCTTTAACTGGAAGGGTTAAGTAATGTTGTTGTTGTTGAAGAATATTGGCTGATAGATTGTGGAGTGTGATGGTTTAATTAAGGGAGACATCAGCCACAATTCTACTTTTGCCAGCTGTGAAATACATTATTGGTTTAGCTGAGAGGTTTTATTTTGGAGCACACTCTTCTTTATTCATTCCCTGATCTGGAGAATGAGGTTGACCATCTTGTAGTAACAGCATGAAAAGAATATTTATTTACTATCTACTGTAAAAGGCTTTGATTATTTTTCCTCTGATGGGCAAGTTTTTGGAGAGGCTTTAATTTATCATCTGACTCAAGAGGGGATCCCTTACATGTCACAGGCAGCTTGATCAGACCCTCACAATCTGTGACTGAATATGAAAAATGTTCTGCATTTATCCTACCAGACCACCAGCAGTGTTATGTGCAGAACAGACAGAAGAAAATGCATGATGCCTTCCTGAGCAACATCTCTCTTCTCTCCTGTGGGGAGGCTTAGGTGGGGAGGGCTGCAGGATTGGTAAAAACTTCTGATGACTCACATCAGATAAGGAAGAGGGCTTCTAAATTTCAGTAGACTGTTTTATTGTCCACTCTTACTCCATATTTTAAAATAGACAATAAATAAAAGGCAGCAAGATCATGGCAAGCTCACTCATTGTGACTCCTTGCCTTCTATATAATAGTAGTGAGGGTCAAGGTGATATATGAAGTAATCACCGAATCTCATTTTGTATTTTCAATTTAAAAGGTTTTCCTGAAGTTCTGAATGTACAGTTCCCTGCTCAGATGGTCTGGATCAGAGAAGAAAAAATAATTGTCTCTGCCAGACTTGTGACTTGATTTGTAATACTTTAAAAAGAGCAATCCATTATAGACAAGAGTCACCAGAAGGAGCTGAAAGAATTATCTGCTGGTTGAGAGTTGGGTGGGTTTTTTTTTCTTTTTTAAATGCAGGGTGTTTGGTACAAGATTGTTAAGCATTTTTAGATGAGCTCTGGTCAGAGTGACTCAGGCTGCCACTGAACTTCATCCATCTCCTCATTTACACCAGCAAATACCGCTGCCCTCCTGTCTCACAGAATAAAAGGGAAGCACGCAGATTCCTGCGCTATTTACGCAGAGAAGTCAGAGGTGTGACAAGACCTTGGAACTGGCGTCTTGCCAAGGGAATGCTCTTCCCAGTGACCTAGAAGGAATGGTTCCACAGCACCCTTATCTCTCTCACTTCAGAAATTTGAGGGTGACAAAGTAGCCCTACAACTTTTAGAGTGGCAGTGGAGGGTAGCCCATAATGACTTTGCTTTCAGTAGCAATGGGATCTTAACTTTTCTAACACTGTACTAATGGAAGTCTGTAGTCTAAGAAAAATGCAGATTTTCTCCAGAAGATATCTGCATCTTTCTATACTGAATTTGGACTTACTAGTTGTATAAAAGGAAGTTTAAAGTAGCACAAATTCTCCTGTAATGCCCTTCTTAATATTCCCTTTGTAGCAACTTTGTAGATTTTTTTTTTTTGCTTTTTGATTTTAGTTCCTTCTTTTCACCTCTGCATCATGACTAGATTTGCCATGAAAATTCAGGATGATACATGCATTACATTTACAAATTAGATATTTGGTGGAAACAAACCCATTTCTCCAATTATATCCCTTTCATGACTATATTATTTCTCAAGCAGTACCATTGACTCATTCATGATTCAGGCCAGAATAATCAGGGAAAATGGAAGCTACTTTTTTAAGTCTTGGATCTGATCCTTGGTATCTTCCATCTTGAGAAAGATGCTCTAGAAATACAAAGCTGCAACTATATTTAACCCACAGATTCAACAAAGCTGCTACATACAATGTAAGAGATGTATTACAATATCTATCTAGTGTACGTATATATATATATATAAATATATATAAATATATATATATATATATATATATAAAATACTCCCAGTGCCTTATTGAGGAGGAGGACACAAGTTCTTCCTTGGCTGTCATTCTGATCTTGTTGAGCAGTACTTTATTTTAGACACTGATCAACTGCAAACAGCAAGACCTTCTGTGACATGCCTATTATTCTGATTGAGGGTGGCAAAATCTAGTCCAGAAGAAGAAAGCATTTTATGTAGTTTAACAAAAGAAAAAACTTCCTATTTTAGTTATAAAGAAACTTTACTTTTACCCAGTATTTTATTTAATTTCAGTCAGACAAGGCAGTGATAACATGATTCTATTTATCTTAATTTCATTTTTAATATATTGTCTAAACTTCCATTAAACATGGAGGAGATAAACTTCCTTAGTTCCTAAAGCTATAAATTACAGTAGCAAGAGTCCTTTATCGTTTGAAGTTAAAGTTTATATCCTAACTAATTTAAAAGAATTTCAGATTTAAATAGGGATTTATAAGGCAAGCATGGAGTGTGAGATGCCATTCCCAGCCAAAACTTGCAGCATTTGTTCATGATGGCAGAGCCAAGTGGACAGAGCAGTGTAAAATATCTTCGCTCTGTTTTACTAATTACTACACGTCTGCCAAAGATACAAGCAGAGAGATAGGACTTCAAGGGATGTGCTGGTGTTAGACTGCAGAGTCTCTTTCTGAAATTGGTGAACATGAAAGGAATGTGTTGCGAGTTCCTATCTACTGTTTATCTGTGAGGGCCCAGCAGATAGTGAGCTTGACAGTGAAATTCTAGCCCTGAAACTGATGAAATGCCAAAGTTTCCTTAGTCCCTGGGACCGCTCAGTGTATCTTTTCTTGCTTCATAAGGGAGTGACTGGTATTTGAGCACTGATAACAGCAATCTTTCTGGTGGTGCCGAGTTAGAAAAGACATTCCTCAAAAATAAACAGCAGCACACAACTACTTTCTTTTTTTTTCCCTGTGCGAGTGGCAACCCATATAAAAATCGAGTAAGACATCAGAACAATGAATTCTGATTTAAACATCCACTGCAGGATGAGAAAATTTCATTCACTTTGATATGTGTGAAGCTAGAGGTAAGCATGGCAAATGAGAGGTGAGCATGGCAAATGAGAGGAAACGTGTTGCAAAAACTTTCCATAAACTTACTAGAGCCATAAAAAGTTCCTTTATATGTAAATTTGCACAATTGTGTTTGGAAAAGTTTATGACAACAATATTTAAGCTCTGGTCATAGTTAAAAACATACTCCCAGTAGAAAAATAAATTCTGTTCTTTGCTATATGTAAGTACTGCAATTTAGGTATCTTTACTGTTCTTTTTCTCACACATACTGTATATAAGAAAGAAGAATTTCCTGCAGGAAATTGAAGTTTCTATTCAGTGATTATTACTTGCATGTCCTCCACACCTCCAGCATTATCTTAGCAGAAATTTTCAGTAGTCAGTAATTACTTTAAATTAGGAAAAAAAGCCCCTGAACAAAAAATTAAATATTAAAATTTATCCGTCTCCTATCTAGTCATGTACAAGTAAGTAAGTAATATTTTGCCTTTGAGATATATTTTTCATCAAATGTTTTCATTTTCCTGTCTGAAAAAATGCAGTTTGTTCTCCCAGTAACCAAATTTTTAAATGTTTTACCCATGGCCCATCAACCCATGCCCTTGGCTTTAATGCAGACTATGAAGCATTGGAGGGAAGATCTAATAAGGATGTTGTGTTACCAGACCAGCTTTAAGATTGCATGATCCCAAGTCCTGAAGGTCTCCTGGGGCTGATGTCATCAGGCTGATCCACCTTTCTGCTGCAAACTCAGCTCCTCACCTCCACTGTGAAGTAACGGGGCTCCAGGAAGTTGCCATCATCTCCCTTCTGATCTGCTCCCAGAATTTCCCTGGATAGTCAGCTCGCATGTTTATCTACTTCTCAGGCATGTTGAAAACCACTTGCTTTATCTCAGGGGATCAGTCTTGCTCACCCATCTTCTATCTGAGGAGGCACAACCTCTGCTCAAGAGCCCAGAACTTGTTTGTCCGACACAGGGGGACAAACAGGCCATCTATGCCACTTTGCTAAACGGAATGCTGTTAAATATGCCTCAGTCCTGGCAGTAAAAATGTCATCACTGGTAACATGGAATATCTGTAGGCATTGTCAAGTGTGTTTAAATCAAGGATACCCTTAACACTAGATTGAGTTGTCCTATGTCTCAATGTTTTCTTGGAAATGGATGTAAAGGATGATGGTAATGGCAAATATAGGTATAGATTATCTGAAAATGCTCATGTCAGATACACAAGAAGTTATGTGGTCATTTCTAACACCATTTGTTTATTCAGAAATGGTCCTGGAAAGTTCTTCCAGCTTGCTTTTGTAAAATATGTATTTAATACTGAAACATTGAGTTTTCCTGAAATGTTTAACATTGGTTTCAGCTTTTGTCTATGTAATGCTGCCCCTCCTCATGCCTTGACAAATCAAACAAATGCATTTCCATAGTAGAAATAGAAGAAAATAAAATTGCTATTTTTATTTTGCTTGGTTAACTGTAAAATCACATATACAGGGTATTATTTCACCTGCAGAACAGGCCAGTATCTGATTTTATTGAGTAATGACTGGAAGACACTGTACTTTGTCATTCTTATCAATATCCTCCCTGGGATGGAGTCTATTCTAACCCTTCCAATGTGTCTCTCAATTTTAATTGTTCAATGTTATTCTTATAGAAAGTGAACAAGGCAATTAGATAGGAATCTTTGAAAGTCTCTGGAAGACCTCTCCATCACCTAAATTTAAGATTGGTTGCTTGTAACTTTTTTTGGAGCATGTGACTCTAAACAAGTCAACTTTAATTTGAAAAACAAAATGATAAAGTGAAGCCCTTTAGCCTTAGCAAAGCAAGAATATAATTCCCCACTTATCAGTTTCACTTAATGGTCCCCCTAGTAATAGAACAAATGTTCTCCAAATAAAAACCTGTTTAAACCAATGTTTTTTACTAAATACTGCTCTGTACAATGACAGTGTATCATCATGAAGTAAAAATTTATCTTTTGGCTGTACATATCCACCATCATGCCAGTTTTATGAACTGCAAAATTCCTTTTCCATACTAACTTCATAGCACAGTAGGTCTTTAGGTTTTTTAAGTGGAATTACATGAGTGTGAAATGATTTGGAGAGAGAAGGAAGAAATGTTACTATGGCATGCAAACACATATACATGCATCTAGGTAGAGTTATACATATAGTAATGTATGTGTACATATATAATATAAAGATACAACCCCACAGACAGCTGGTGTTACAGCTGGAAAGGTTCACATAGCCAGACAAATGTATGACCAATGGAATTTTTAGCAGCCAGTGATAATATTTCTTCAGATTATGAAACTTTCTTCAAATGCCTAAAAATTAGGAGTTTATCAATGCTATAAAAACGTTAATGACAGAAGAGCACCTTCAGAAAATATCTGTTCATTCATTGGCGAGCATTTATCACTTTCTGTGTAATGCAAAGCTTATCCGCTGGCAGACTCAACAAAGTTTCCCAACAAAAAGCACAACATTTAAGCACTTACAGTTTTGTTCTATGTCTTCCTCCTCCTCTTAACTGACCTGTAGGTGAAAATATCAGCAATTTATGTCCATATGGAACATGATAAATTTAATGTGTTGGAGTCTATTTTACTTTTTCTATTTGAACTGAATTTCTAAAGTAAGGTCACAACTTGTGTTTCTAAAAGAGCCATCAATATGTTTATATTTATAAGCAAATTTCCTAACAAATTTACTTTGCTATTTGGGTATAAAGCAACCACTTTATTATTTAACTATAGTGCTACAGATAAGTGAAGTGTTGACTTAAGTGAACAGTCTGTATGAAAATTACTATTCTTTCAGAAAATATTATTTGCAGAAAAAAAGCCCCAAGGAAAACCAAGAAACCAATAAAAACCACAAAAAGACCCCAACAAGTATTTTAATCTCAGAGCCCTTGACCAAAATGAAGTTTTCCTTCCTGATGGAGTATACTCAGTATTCAACACATCTGAGGACAAATCTGTGAGAGATTGATCTTTTCCTTTTCTAAATGTAATATTTCTTCTCTGTGCTGATCAAACAGTAGTAGTAGTTTAAACTTGCAGCTAAAGAGGTGTATAATTTAATTCACTGCAGTAAGCCCTACTTCTAAAGCATAAAGAAGTAGGACTCCTTCTGAAAGGAATCTCTTGTATAGAAAAAAATATTTAAACTGTACTGTTTCATAGTATTTTTATATACCCCACCAATTTTAAACATTTCCCAAAGGAATGATGTCTTGAAAACCAAAACTAAACAAAAGGATTTCAAGAGGATGCAAATGAATAATTTTTGCACAACATTCACATCCCAAATCATTAATTTTCCTTGCTACTTTTTTCCCACTTGCCATCTTTGAACAGATAGTTCCAAATCTGTCTATTATTTTGGCTATGATTTTGTGGTCCCTACTTCCTCCAGTTTTATGTGCAATCCAGAAGGCTCATCAAGGGTGCAAGTGATAAATTAGACAGCTGAATGGTTTCTGTTGTGAGTTGACCTAAGTTGGACATTTTTCGGGGTACCTTTTCCACCGTGATTATGTAGTTGGATTTTGCTTAGTGCTAATCTGTTACCTGGTAGAAGGGTAAGTGGGATGTGTGGAAAATAACTTCTGTTACTTGGTGGGAATTCCAAATGTTTTCCTTGTAGGACATTGAGATCTCCTAACTGGGGAGCTGCAAATGATTTTCTGAGACACTGCTCTAACCATCAGTGAAGTCATAAGCCTTTTGGGAATCAATATTTTTAAAATGCCTACTTAGTCCTTCTTTTAAATACAATCAAAATAGCCTCTCTGCCTTTCAGACATCTCCAGAAGTAAAAGAAACTCAATACATGAGCCAAGCAGGATGACTAATTTTCCCACAGGTTGTTCCTTATATAAACATAGTAGTGCAAACTGTCATTAAACTCTCCAATCCTGCAAATGCTCACAGCAGTGGGAACAGCCCATTATATTTGCTGTGACAGCACTGCAGTTAATAAGCCCTTTTGATCATGAATTCTTGATTCAGAGTTTTCCTAAGATAAAGCAACTGAATTTAAAAAGCTATTGAAAATGTGGGCAGGAGAGTATTGCTAGAACTATGAGCATGTTTCTGGAAAGAGGCAGAAAAATCTTCCAGTGTGTTTCATGATCTTGCTAGTTTCACTTCATATCTGCATACAGTGAAAATAATCTCTCCTTTGGAAGAGCAAATGATACCTTAATCTTGTTCTGGTCAAGAACTCCCAATTTCAAATGCTGCTTTCCACATCTCCATTCAGAGGAATACCAGGCAGCAAAAGCAAGCATGGAGACATGTTTCTCTCTCACCTGTCCAGTGACTACCTGGCTGCAGCAGCAAAGGGGGACAAAGGTGCTCTGGCTCACAGCAGGCAAAGGACCAAAATGTGGAACTGAGCCATAACGTGGCAAAGAGACACTGCCCTTCAGCACTCTCATGGCCTTCTGAGACCTCTTTCTGCTTAAAAAGAAATGAGTACAAATGCAGTGTTGTATGAGGCAGGCTAACTCAGCAGAGGGAAGATGCTTCCGCAAAAGTCTCTCTAAAGGCTCCTCAAGGTCTCCTGAGGGTGGTTTTACCCCACCTTAAGATAAAGAGCTAAAGTGTCTCTGGAGATGCATTTCGCTCTCTGTCTCCACAGCATGTCTAAAAGACTGCACTGCATCATTTGCCTGAGTAAAATGACTAAGGTGGGGTGAGATGAGCTCCATCTTTGCTGTTGAGTCAGTTTTGGGTTTTCTGTGTATGTTCACCACCTTTCTTCTCAGATTGTCATGTAAAAGAATTCCAGAGCATATTTTAGCATTATTTATTTCCCCTTGATTCCTACACCGTGGGAGAACATGAACTTAGCTTTATTGCTCCCAGCAGCAGCAACAGTAGACATTAAAATGATAATATATCCATTTTCTGAGGCAAAGAAAAGTTGTGGACAGCTAACTATTTAAAATACTTCAGAAGACAATAATTCTCCTAGGGAACCTTGAAATGGCCATAATTACCAGTCATAGATTAGAATTTAAGAAAACTACTCCTCTGTTCCCAACCCCTGAGACTAGAAAATTGTTTTCCCTTCCAGATTTGTACAAGTTATTAGAGAAAGATAAGAAAATATGAAGTAAAGTAAACATAATGAAATCTCAGGTTGCAAAGAAAAGTAAAATGAAACAGATTCTTTAGAGAAGATGTTAGCTTTTTCTCACAGGAAAAAATGGTTTGAGATATAAAATACAGCCTGAGCACCAGGGAAACTGGTGTGACATTTCCTGCTCTGGCAGAGATTTTCTGTTTGACCCTGGGGATGTTCCTTGACCACTGTCACAACCTTTGGCATTTTATTAAAACAAAATTTTTCAGTCTAGCTGATTATTGTAGAATTTAATAATTTATTTTAAAAAATAAAGTAGTTATTAAACCTCAAGGTTGCTCACAACTATTTTTACATTGTTGATTTTCAAGCCACTTTCAATATTATTATTATTATTATTTCTAAGACACCACATTAAAAAATTTGACCTTTCAAAGCAATGTCTTTGGGAGAGCATAATGATTTTTGGTTTTGCTTATTTTCTTCTTGTCTTAATTGGTATAGTTTAAAACTGTTAGGTCAGGGAGACATACACATGTACAAGTACCACAAAAGTTAACAGAAGTCCTTTTGTGTTCGTGCAAAAAGTTAAAGAAGACTGACACTTGGGGGCAATTGTCACAATTATTTGTATCAGAGTGAAGATGCTGCAGAAGTGCAGTATTCCTGTTGGGAGACCTTCACAAAATGCCAGGCAAATGAGGAGGACAGAGAGCTGAACTTTCAGTATCAAGTATTTTTTAACTTGGAGCCAGTAGCAAACAGAACCCGCTGGTATTTGGCTTTGCTTCTCAAAAAGGAAAGGATCTGGTATCATCAGTATTGACTCTTGGCCACTGAATCATTACACCATCATGAAAACAGAGCCACCCTCACTCACCCTAGATGAGACAAGCTCTCCTCAGTCATGCTCTAAGAGCTGGCTAGTTTTTGCTTGGACTGCCATTCCTGAGATGGCAAGATCTTTCTTCTGACCTTTTAACTGAGTTAGAATATTTTTTCTTCTACACGGCTTCTAGCTTAAATTGTTTGTTTGATCAGAGTCTGTCATGTTTTATCCTTCAGGATTCTTTTACCTCATTATTTTAATCTCATAAGGCTTTTGGCTGCCAGTAATAAATTTGCATTAGAGAGCAAATTTAGGGAGTTTTATCTCTAAATTCCCCCAATTCCCTGCCACTTCAGGGAATCTGTTTTCCCTGATCAGTAGTTTAATACTAGAGAGGGTGGTATATCAGGTGTGGGCTCCTCCTTGTCCATGGCACTCCTCTTCCCCGGGCCATAGGACCTTCAGTACACGAGGATTCTATCAATCCCCCTAACCCTCTGTGGTATTGAACACTAAGGGCAAAAACAAGGACACTGAAAAACAGTGCATCCCCCTCATGATAACTAGTATTTCTTCCTTTGCCTTCTCCTTACCTGTTTAGATGGCAAACTCTGTGGTTCTTGAGTTTTATCTACTGTAAATCACCCAATAAATTCATCATATTAGTAGTATCATTGCATTTGTAATCAAAAGGAGTGCTGAATAACATTCTGGAGGTTTTGATAAAACAGATACACCCACTTTCCAACCAACCGTGGGCTTCACTGGCGTTACAGAATATGTGTTTTGGTTTCATACCGGGAAGAAGAATAAGAACGAAAGAAGTCATTGGTGCCTTAGGTCAGAGCTAACAAGTCCTGGGAAGCAGTAATTCTCTTAATCTTGGAAGCAAAATATTTAGTTATAATGGGATCTCTCTTGCCGGTGCTGTCTCATTTAGGCCCAGATATCTTGCATTCTCTTGATGACAAGAGTTCAAGTTCATTTCACCAGCAAGAGGTCAGCTATCACAACCAAATGGGCTGATAGCCATTGGCCTCACTGTGTCACTCCCAATTCCTTTTTGTCCCAGTTTGTCAATAGTGAGAGCCTGGGCTGGGTATTGCCTGCTTTTCCAACAGCAAGTCTTCTGTATTGCTCTTGCATTTTCTCCTAAAACTGAGTGAGGTCCTGAGACTTGTCCTGTCTTCCTGGGACTATTCAGGAAACCTCTATGGAAACTGTCAGCTAAAGATCACCCAAACTTTTACATAATTAATATTCCTTTACACAGAGGTAAGTGAATTGGCAAAAGCCTGTTTCCATTGAAATCAGTAGAAAGAGTCTACGGCTTCACTGTCAGGGGAGACAGGCAGTCAATTCACCATCACTAGATATGTGAATATCCCAGCTCCCCAGCTCCCCAGGGCATGGTGGGAATCATGGGGCAGAGACAGAGGCAGCACAGACTCAGGTATGCCCTCACAGACCCAGTGCTACCAAGCTCCTGCCTTCCTATGGCCATTCCCACTGCTCCTAAAGAAATTACCAGCGCAAGTGGAGCACCAAAACTAGTCCTTGGCCATCTCTGGGCCCACCTGGCCCCCCATTACCTACTCCCATCCAAGGTGTGATTCTTTGCAGGACTTCCCTTGCATGAGGGTGACCAAGTAACAGGGCTGGGGTCCCAGTTACATTCCCTTTTGTCATGTGACTTATGCTCCTTTCAGTGCCCTGCAGGGTAGAGTGCAGGCCAGGGGCTGGGTCCTGGAGATTTTCTCACAGACACAGCTCTTCCTCACACAAACTGCCAGTGTTTACAGCCTCATGGCCTCTTGGTCTTTCCTTAATTGCTGGTTTCTCATTATTGAAGGAATGTGTTCTTTCTCTTCCACAGATCGACACAGAAAAGATTCCCTGTACCCCTTGAAAACAGTGAAAATGAACACTATCCACTTAAGTCTCATGGTTTCTGAGTTTATGTAATACTTCATCACCACACTTACAGGACTGAAATCAGCCAGCAGTTACTGTTTGCATTATTGCAGGCAGCCCACAGCTAGGGAGTCAGTATGTGGTAGCCAAAGTATGCACTTTGCCACCAATCACAGGTGGTGACAATACAGTGTACACTTCGCTGCCTGCTGTCATCACTCTCAACAAGACATTGCAGTGGTGTTGAGCTTTGAAATCAGATTTCAAGGCGACAAGAGCCCTCAGGACTGTGGAATTTAAAGTCAGTCTTTATCTTCAAAGCAGCCTATCCAGCTAACGTGCCATATTTGTGTTTATGCTAGTGCTACATCTGTAATCCTTAAGATTTGCCAAACTGATCGCAAGGTAGCCACAGGGGAAGGGAAGAGGAAAGAGAACAGAGAGATTTAATCAGGGCTATATCTCCAATGTGTTGTCTATTAAAAACAAGCTCTCCTTTGCTACGTGAGGACTGCAACACGGCAGATCTGCCTGGTGCTCTTGTGGCACTGACATGTTGAAAGCCACATCACAGGCACTTCAGTTCCCCGTCTCCTCAGGGGAGAGGCTTCTTTCTGCAAATATCCTCTCCTGCTTTTTTTCTGTGCTGGTTTTGAAGGCTTTCACCTTTCCTGTTGCTATTTTCAAAGGGTGGGAGGAAAGATAACGTTACAAGGCAGCGTAGACATGGTTACATGGTCCAGTCCCTGGTGAATGTGCTATGACACATGAAAAGGGAAGGGAAGGGAAGGGAAGGGAAGGGAAGGGAAGGGAAGGGAA
>JAHLSL010000046.1:3406773-3428862 GCA_025920805.1 Petroica traversi
GAAGGGAAGGGAAGGGAAGGGAAGGGAAGGGAAGGGAAGGGAAGGGATGCAATTTTGGAATTAATCATTAGCTTCACTTGTGAGAATTCACACCCATAACTGAATCACACAATAATCGTGAAAGAAGTAACTTCTTCAATGTAGCATCCTGGTTCCCTGTAGGTGCATTTGTGTGGTACATCTGCATTTGTTTTCACTATATAGTGCATTATGTCCCCTATGGGTTGAACTGGCCATTGAAGTGTGGTGGTGCTCAGGGACAATCCAGCTTTGCCTCTGCCTATCTGTCAAGAGAAGATGACTCTAAGATCTGTCCATCTTAGAGGAATCCACAGGCTCAGAAACTGAAAGAAGAGTTTGGGAAGGTGTGACAGAGCAGGAAAAACAACAGAAACTTTGTTTTAAATATTGACATGCTATTTTTTACCCAGGATACAAGAGAAATGATAATAAATCGATTAGCTCTTTTGCTAATTTGTCGGCTCAAACTGGAGTAACTTGAAGTATAACAAGACATTTTATTAAATTCACATGCATGTTTTGTACAGCCCTTGGTGGGACAGAGCAGAAGAACCAATCTCAGGGTGCTCAGGTGGACCAGTCTGCTCTGCCCTCTGTAGTTATAAAGCTTTGGCCAATGAGTATGTCATCAGGAGATTTCACAGCCACTGAATTTCACCTACACACCACTGAGGCCCGAAGGATTTCTCTATGAGAAGAAGTAGTAAAAATTGAACTTTAAACATAAATGAATGTCTAAATTCCATTGGGAAGTTAGCCAGGGGACGTACCACTGAAGTGGAGAGCCTGGGCTGTTAATGACGCAGCAAGACAGAAGAAGGTAGTCAGCAGTTGCCAAAAATTTTACTGGGGAAAATGTGCAAAAATCCCCTTAATCTGAAAGTGCCTCAGCACTTTGGCAATGATATTAAACACAGTGCCGCAAATTGTTGTCCTTCACTTATCTTTGCTTCTAATTCAGTCATTTCATTTACTGTGCATTTGTGTACTGAGCATTTTTATGGGGATCTGCGGTATTTAACTGTTACTGGTTTGGCTGCTGCACTTAATGTCATGCAGCAGCACCTCACACATGGGAATAATTTTAGATATGCTTTTTTTACACAAGTGGATATGGCTTTTCTGTTTGCTTTGTCATAATCTGGGGTAACTCTGAAATACCAAGATAACTGGTGCTTAAGGAAGAAGCCAAACCCTCTGCTCCCTTCAGGCAGGGTATGTGCTCTGTGGTGGCTACTGGGGCACCTGGTCTGTCTTCAGGCAGCAGACAGCAGCACAGAGTCTTGTCTTTAGTCTTCCTCCTTGAGATGCCTTGATGCACCAAGAGATCTTTAAATGATTCTCCCTAAACAGAAGAGAGGAGAAGGTATGATGCCAGAAGTGTCTCCAGTGACTTGGCCATTCAGAGCACATTTAAATGACTTTGAGCAATACAGTGTTGGCTCATTGCAGTTTCCAGAATCAGAATTAGGCCATGCTTTCAGAGCCTGGTCAACATCCTCTTGTTTAATGTCAAATTGCTTTTCATTTGGCTTAGTGAGTAAAGCAACCCTGGCAGCAGCTCACCTATGTTGGCCTGCTCTGCAGAGGTTACGGCCAACACTTTCTTGAAAGTGACCCTGAAGTGGAGGGCAAATAGTGATATAAAAGCCTGTGTGCCAGTTCTGAGAGGTTAAGGAGACATGTTCACACAGTCTCAGACTTGGCTAGTGATATAAATAGCAGTTGAGCTAGGTCAGCACAGAGTCAAAATGAAACTCAGATTTTACCTAGCTGATCAGGAAAAGGAGGCCTTTTTCTCTTTGCACATGCCTTGCTAGTTGAGCCTTGTGTGAGGCTGCCTCTGGCCACCAGCAGTGCCAACACTACAGCCTCTGGTCACTCTTCATTGCCTTACGGTGTCCTCTGGTGTCTGCCCTTCTGCATGGAGCCACTCTGCAAATCTGGGATAAGAAGGCTAACTCCAGTCTTGGAGAACTGATGGACTTCAAAAGTATCTAAGCAATGCCAAGGTAAACTTTCACTTCCCATCAATAGGAATGGCCTGACTGGGGGAGTTTGCTATTGACTTTAGTGGGAGGACAATTTTATGCTATTTGTGTTCAGCTTCTGCCCATACTCGCAAACTCCTTGGAAAAATGTAGCCTTGAGATAGGAAGTGGAATCTGAAGCCAGAAGAAATTTATTTATTTGAGAAGAAACAGAGAATGGCTTAGAAATTGCAATAATGAATAAAAAATGCCACATGACTTTTAATGATCATTTTCCTTAGAGACTTTTTTTTTCTTTTTTTTCCAAAAGGCAGGTCTCACCTGTAAGAAGCACATGGGCACTGTCTGGCTACAGGGGAAATTGTTAGTAGGAAACCCTCAGCCAAACACACCAGTACAGATGCTCCCAAAATTGCTACATCTGCTTCTTTGAAAAACACTTCTTCCACATCCTCTGCTATGGTGCCAATGTGCACTCTTGGGAAATGGATAAAAGCACACTCCAGATTTTCACATGCCAAAGTGGGAATAATGATTCACTAATTAATCCCTCCTTAACAAAACAACAGAATACTTGAAGAAAAGAAAAAGCAGTAAACACTGTTAAGATTTTCTGCAACACCAGAGAAAAATGGGAACCATTCTAAAATTAGGTATGTGTGTGCAAGAGGAACAATATCTTGCAGCATTGCCCAAGATACTCATGAGATGAGCCTTTTTTCAATTGGGATTTGTCTCACGCATGTAATCTATTAAAGAAAAAAAAGGGAACTGAACACAAAAACTTGGTTCCTAACAGTGTGTTTATGTTTATCCCATTATTAAAAAATTGCTCAAGACTTACATTATCAGCAAAAAAAAATACAACCTTTAAAATCCTTCTAGGTTCAGTGATGACAATCTACAAAAACTATTGTTGGTTGTGCAAATTGAGGGCCTAGAGGCACTGAACTTACTCAGTCAAGTTTATCTTAAGACTTCAAAGCATTCTGGAGAGCAGAATACATGCAACAAGACTGTTAGGGTCAGTGCTTCCTTTTTTAGTATTCATTTTCTGTCCTCCTTTTACTGGCTGATTTCCAAAACATGGGCCAACATCTTGGAGCCTAAACACAGACTGCAGAAAACAAGGCATGCAACCATTGCTTGTTTTGGTGCAAAAATAATGAATTTAGTCTGGGGAAAAGAAAAGGGGAGCCTGCCTGTAGCAGCATCTCACTCTATCCTGCACAGAAGGAACAAAACAGTCATCCATCTTATTCTAACATATATAATTTATAATATGTTTATGCTTTTTCTTTGCTGACAACTTTAATAAGTAGTTGCCTTACAGTCTTGAACAGAAAAAAATACTACAGTTCTGGGCTCGGGTTTAACCCTTTCCTTCCAGCTTTGCTGCGACAACTTTTTTGGGAGAGGGGGACCACTTGGGATAATCCCGTCCATCACGCTGTTGTTGATATCCCCACCTGATGACAAAGAAACCACCCACCATCGCAGGCCTCTCTGCATACAAAAATTACTGGCCTATCCATCAGTCCAGTGGAGAGGGCTGACAAGACATACTACACTCAAATGTAAAACACATGGCTGCAAAACACTTAGTTTCCTGGCAATAATTAAGAATGCTACTTGGCAGGTTGGCAGCCACATAAAACAACTGTTAGTCAGCTTTAAATTTATTACTTTCCCAGCTTATTGAAATGAAACCCATATTATAAACGTATGTATGAAACGAGGCCTCAGATGATGAAACGACATGCACATAAAGTCAAGGCAAAAGTAAATTGTCTCAGGAGAGCTCTAAAAAGTTGCTGTGTCCTAAAGCCAGCGGAGAAAAGTACACCTTCTGGGGTGAGCCACCTGGAAACTCACCTGCCTTTCCCAGCCTACTGCCATCAAGCAGACAAAATATCAAAAGCTTCATAATGCTTGCTAATTTTTTGTGCAAAACAAAATGGAGGAAAGCTAATTGCCATTAAGTTTGCCTTCCCTTTTACAATTATCTAGGGAGAGTTGCTTTGTGTGGGATATATGCATGTAGGCAAACGTACAACACACTTTGCAATTACTGTAAATGAAATAAAACTGCTGCTGGCCATGTTTCTGCTGTCTCTGAGCCATTTTATCTGGCTGGTGTGACAGCCCAGAACAGCATTACTGTCCTGGTGATCCCCATGATCACAACCCCTTCCCTTTGCTGATTGACAGGTGTCAGCTCTGACCTCCCACTGGCTCCGTCCTTGTTGGTGGCCCAAACAACTCAGTCTCTGCCCATCCCTCTTCAGGAGCCAAGCTCTCCATTCCTCAGCTTGTCTTAGAAAAATCTAAACCATCTTGACTTCGTTTTGAGAACTTCTGTGAATGAGCACAGGCTGCCAGTAAAGGGAGAGTGGCTTCTCTCACACCATTTGTGAGTCCAGGGCTGTCCTGCACCCCAGGGCTGCAAGGCATTCCCTGACCCCAGACCCTGGAGGGGGACCCATACTACTCTGGGAGTCTGGGTAGTGGATTCAACTGCAGCACAATTAGTTTCCTGCTGGAAACGAAAAAAAAAAAAAAGGGAATTAACGTTTATCTAGCGCCTGCCTTTAAGGGTCCTGAAATGATTTCGAAATTTAGATCCAAATCCCGTAAACACTTTGCCATATGACTGACTTGACTTGCATGGAGCAACACTTGCCGGCTCTCTTTGAGGTTTCTTGTAAAGAAAAGCTGTACATGTGCTAAAGTGTTTGCAGAATCAGCTCCTTGGAGCTAAATTTTCAATAGTTCCACTACTCTTCCTACAGTTAGTGGTCTCTTAGGGACATTCAGGCTTCTTCTAGAGTGGAAGAATTTTGGGTGTTTGTGCTGCAGGAAGTCAATGCTGCACTGTTTGCTGCTCTGAGACCTCCCCTCTGCCCTGATACGAGAATCAGAACAAATCTGCCTGCACCAAGAGTGACTTTCCTGGTGAGTGACTGTTTCCAAGGGATTCATTGAGCTGACATAACCTTAAGTGTACTGAAACAAAGGTAATCTGGTACCCAGAAACTACATTAAGAATGTGCCTGGTCATCTGTTTACAAGTTCTTGGCAGATTTTCCAATGGAGAATGCTTGTAGCTGATTTACTTAGACGTTAATACATGTTCCTAGGAATGACACTTTGAATTTTTCCTGAAGAGCTGGTGCATGTGGCTTGGTACAGCCAAGAAGCCATATAATCAGCTCAGTTAATTTTGCTACTAGACTGAGACCTGGGGGGGGGAAGTGGGTGGGTTGGGTTATTTTGGGTGGTTTTTTTGTTGGTTCGTTAGTTTGGTTTGGGGGGGGGGGGTGTTTGTGTGCTTTTTTTGTTTGTTTGTTGAGTTTTTGGGATTTTGTTTTGTTTTGTTTTGTTTTGCTTTTGCTTTTGTTGTTGTTGTTTTTGGGTTTTTCTGGTTCTTTTGTAAATTTTTTTTTTGTTTTGGGAGTATTTTGCAATAAATATTTACCAAATAAATCCTCACCTGTGCTGGAACTTAAGTGAAAAATATGTTTGGCACATTTTAAAAAGCTAAGAAAAAAAAATCAGATTTTGAAAATAATTATTTTCAGAATATATATGTGCCCTTTTCTGGACATGACTGTAAGAGCCATCCTGAATAATGGAAAATCAGCAGCTTTATCAAAACCAGTGAAGAGCCTGGGGAATGTCTTCATATCAGTGAAATGCAGTGTTTCAAACAGAAGTACTTTCATGAGCTCCTTGTATGATTACATCCAAATTGGGAAGTGACAATGCATCAATTGTCAGAAAACAAAAAGCAAATCAACTCTTAAAGAAACACTCAGCAGTCATTTTGTCCCTAACAATTTTTTTCTGTCTTTTGTGGTTAATATTTTTACACTATCCCAGAGAGAAGCAATTTCATGGAAGAAGTGAGTGGTTTGAAACTAAGAATTTTTCATCATAGACTGTGAAATAGCAAAATAAACACCTAAAGCCCAAAACCACCATTGCTCTTCTCCTAAAACATCACCTAAATGTGTGTTCTTACTGACGATTTGAGCATCTAAGTTCATGATAAGTATAAAATTTCAAGGCAGGGAGCAAATCGTGTCTCCATGTGAAGAGGAGATATCTCAGCAGTCATGTGTTAGATGGAAAGGAGAAGGTGCAGGAACAGCAGGGAAGAAAGGGATTGTAGGGAACTGACAGTAAGAGGGCTGAGCACTAAAGGAGTCAAAAGAAAAATTATAGGATAGGGAAAAGGCAAGATGAAAAGGGAGAAAAGGGAAAGAGAAAGCAGAGGAAGATAACATAAGGTAAGAAGAAAGTGGAAAAGGAAGAAGAAAAAAATCCTGAAGTTGGGGATCAAAAGGAGCAGGATAATAGAAGATTCATTTGAGAAAAAAAAATAGAAAAAGGGGAAAAATAGTGTAAGAGAGCTGTAAATTGATGTGCCTTCTTTTTGCCTTTTAAAGGAAGCTTAATTCCAGAGTATAACGGTAAATAAAAAGCATGCAAGCATTTTCTAGGGATGCTTGTACATACACTTTTGAATAGATAGATGCACTTTTACCAAATGGACATCTTGAGCAGCCTATAAAACTGTGCCACAATCCCCTCGAAAAAACCACAACTGTAAACTGTGCACAAGCACACATGGCTGTGGTAAATGGAGCCCAGTTGTCATAGATGGCTCTTGGCTGCTTAAAGATATTGCACAGACAGTTTTCATCCCTTCTAGTCAGCCTGCTACAGCAGGAAAAGCACAGGAAAAAGAACAACAAAGTCCAGAGAGGAAAAATTTGCCCAGAGGCCTTCATATTGGCATATGGAGGAGAGAGCAAAAATAGTTGTGGAGTAAGTAATTTTTAAACTAGCTACCTGGAAAGTTAAATTAAATAAGGCAGAAGGATGAACAGTGAAACTTCTGGGTGTATAACAAAACCATCCTTCTATGCTACATGCAAAGCAACACAGGAAGAGATTGCTGATAAATCTTTCAGGAGGACATTGCTTTGGGCTGCTACATAGACCCATATATTTAGTTGTTACCATAAAACAACAACAAAAAAAAAAGGCCCAAACCTCCCCTGCCCCCAAATCCACCATGAAAACAAATGGAGGAGGAGAGAAATAAGGGAAATCAAAGCAGTACAAAATCAGACTGTTTACTCCCTTCTTTTTCTTAGATTTGTGCTTAGCTGAAGCACAAGACAATTTGCTGATATAAGGACTGCATTTCTGTTGCATTTTCCTGCTTTGATTTCTGAAGATGATTTTTTCAGTTTTGGCACCTTGGTCTGAAATAAAAAGTTAAATGTCTCTGATGAAAGGTGTTGAGGAAATGCTGAAAACAATGCCAAATTAAATTTTTTCAAAGTTGACACATTTTTCCCATTTCTAAATGCCAGGTGTTATACTCACATGAGGGCTCCTGAGTCTGTTTTCATTTGGTTTTTTTTTTAAATGTTGTCCAATGTAGGCACTCCCTTTTTTTATTTAGTGCACTTTTTGAGTGGGTTTTCATGCTAAAACTCTCTTGCTGTGGGTATGAGGAGTTATATATCCTCCCTGCCTCCTGAATTTTCTGAACTTCCCCCAACTGATACAGACTCAGAGTCTGATTTTTGGCAACTTTCCAGCTGCCAACTGAAGTTCCAGTCAGTAATGGCACTCTCTTAAAATATGTCAAGTGTAGAAGTTTTATGATGTACTGTACACACGTGCTACTAAAAATTTGCATCAGGGCAAGTCATTTGTAATGAACTTTTTTCACTTGTGAATTATCTGCAGACAGACTGACTTTTTTTCCCCTCTAATCTGATTTATTATTTGCAGTTTGTTTCCAATTTCCACTGGTAATTTTTGATCTGCACTTTTCCCCCTTCACCATCTTTTAGTTTTGAAATTCTGATAAGAAAAATTGGAAGCGGGGTCTTTCAGCTAGTTGTTTGGTTTGTTTCTTGTAACCTGATTGGATGAGGTAAGTTGTCTAAGTTTGTATTTCTGGTGGACGTAGCCTCATTGTAAGTTAGATACTAGCTTTTTGTATGCCATAAAATTTGCCTCCCTCTAAGAAGAGACAAAAAGCACAACACAGGCTAATAAAAAATTTTGATCAGGTTTAAAAATGAGTTTATTCTTTGTTATAAATACAGACAGTTGTTTTTTTTTAATTGTCACAGAATTAGGGTCTGCTAAAAACAATAGTTGCTGGTATTTGCTGTGATTAAATTGCAGCTCTCAGATGTCAGAGGAGAAGCTACAGAAAAATCCCATTTTCTATAGCAGTTACAGCACCACCCATAAAGATGGCTTCTAAACTACCCTGACTTCATTGGACGTTTACATTTTCTCCTGATCTGTGGCAGCGAGAGCAGAGAAAGTGGGAGCAGCTGGTTTCCCCTTTTTTGGGAGTGGAAGGCAGTGCCTGCCTTCTGAGGGGTCTATTGTGGCATCCACCCCAGCACAAGGGGTGCAGGACAGCTGTGGGGTGGTCGTTGGCCAGGGATACAAAAGCAAGGCAGAGACCACGAATGGGGTCCTGTGTTCCTGGACGTCAAGCAAATGTTTAATGTAGAGGCATGTTTTATGTCAATCAAACACATAAACCACTGTTACTGTTACTGGGACTGCATGAGCCCATAAAGATGCACTTTTAAACCTTTAAAAGTAAGGTTCCATAATTACATCTCATAGAACCCTCCAGGTCCCAGGGGTGCCTTTCAGCTTTTAAGATACCCAAGGTGGATGAGGTAAAGGAGAAAAAAAACCTTCCTTAAAACTCTGAGGGCAGAAAAATGCAAGCACTCTCCAATTCCATGCACAAGATCTCTCAAGCCTTGATTTATTGGCTTTAATAACTGTGGGATTTCTCTCTGCCTTTTGGCTTGAGAAATTGAAGCCATGAGGTTGTGAGACTGTCTTTCCTCCAGAATAATCTGCTCTAGTGCCAGTCATTGGGGGAAGCCAGCAGGCTCATTTTATTTGAGCTGCAGGATGCTCTTTTTGAACTCCTTTTATATATAGCTTGATGCTAAAGCAGCCTCCTTTCACATTAAAAAGGCTTCTTCTGAGCAGAAAAAGGTGAGGCTTTTCCTTACAAAAAGGTGAGGGTGACCCAGCTGTGGTTGGTGTTGTAAAAAAGTTTTGTGTTGTCACCCCACTTCTCCATGAGCAAGACAGCTGAGCTTCAGGCTGCCATACTTACTTTTCTGGAGACACTGCAGGTCACTCACCATGCTGGATTTCTTCTGGAAATAATGATGGCTCCTATCAGAGAAATAAATGATAAGAGGAATTAGACATTTGAACTTTGAGGAGAAGTGCAAAGCATCAATTTAAATCATATTGCTCAACTTGTTACTGTCTGCTGCTTTTTGTCATCCCCCCCCACCCCAGCACACACTGCTGTCTCTGAGGCAGACCCCCAGAACCCCTCAGTTTCATTCCTGACCACAGGGCATGAACCTCACCTCCCAGCCAGTCTGGAGTGGAGGGCAGTGCCCCGAGGCAGCTCCCCCCAGCTGATTTCACTCTGCTGCAGAGCTCCAGGGCACAGGATCATCTCCAGCCACATGCAAGGGATCCATTCCTTACCCAATGGACTTTGGCAGGATTTCTTCTCTGCTGGGATCTGGACATGCAAGATCCCACCTTGTATTTTTGCATTGACAGTGAAAGGATTTAGACACAGCGTCAGAAGTGCAGGGAGAAAAAAGCTGACAGTGCAGTATAGTGCAGTCACTGGATAAACTACATTATTTTCCCAGGTATATCTTTAAACCGAAACAAGCCCCAGAGGTCACAGCAGCACTTTTTGAAATTACCTATCAGCTGCAATTCACAGGGGTCCATGGACCAACTCCACAGACACAAAGCTTTCCACTGTCTTCTCCAGTGTGATGTGGGCAGTAAGCATTGGTTGGGAATTTTGCAACAAAACACTGTTGTTATAAAATGCCAGGTTCTTGGCCCCAGTATTTTCATTAAAAGAAAGGTTTCTGAGGTCTGACATGAAAATTTTGAGCAAAACAAGACAGCACATGGTAAAATAACTTGCTTTTTAGGGCACTCCAACCTGAAATGGATGGAGTTGAGCCTGGAAACTGTATTTTTCATATTACAGGTGAATTTCCATGCACCAGGCTTGGAAGACAGATGTTTGATTCTTTTTTATGGGAAAACAGAGCTAGTGGGTCTGAGTGTTGCAGTCATTAGGATTCAATAAACCTAGGCCTCCACAAAGGGGAAAACTTTCCCATTAGGCAGTTCTCTAATGAAAAGCTTTAAAAAGATTCTGGGGGAAAAAAAAAGTCGACTTTGCATTTTATTTCTGCACAACTGTTTATTTACATGTATAAATATCTGTTAATAAGGAAAACAAGAGGAGATATGGATTCTGATCTAACTATACATTGTTTTAGGAGCAAAAAAAAGAAAAAAAAAAAAGAAAAAGCCAGGAAATTCCAAGCTGAGGTTCCCAGTTGACAGTACATCTGTCATTTGCATCTTGATACACTTTTTATTTCCCATGACAATGAGAATTTCCATTTATGAGGAATCTCTTTAACTTTGAATTTCCTGATTTTTGTCAGGATGTGGAACAAATTAATGCTCTACATGTTTTGATCTTTTGGCTGGTTATTGGAGACTAACCTAGCATTATTTTACCCACCCCCACACAATTCCAAGTCAGAATTTTCAGAATTGAAGCACAGCTAGACTTTCCTGAGCTGGCACTAACACTTTGGCAAAGAGACCTGGAGGCACCGTGCACCTTCTTTTCCCCGCAGGAGGGCTCCTCTCTACTTGCCAGGCAGGTTTCCCTGGCCCCTGGCTGCTACAGGCTCTGAGGGTTTATTTGCAGTGTGTGATAATCTAAATTCCTCATGAACACCTTCCATCACTCGCTTGCTGATCCGTGTCCTGTTCTTTTGGCTGAATTACATTTTAAAGTCCCTCCTGGCTTCCCTCAGTTGGGTCTGATGCTGTCTGCTAAGAAATGACCCTTGTCCCGAATGACTATCACTCATGTTTGCCCTAAAAAAATACAATGTACCTATAGTGTTAAAGCAAATAAGCCACATGTCATATTAGCAAGTATGTGCAGTTAGAGCCCAGCAGACCAGAAAAGACCCACCTCGTATTGTCTTATGATTAATATTTAAATATTTCTTCTCTCAGAGGTGGAAACTCAGTCAGATACGGTCTGTGTGGCCCTTTCCCACCAGTCCTGAGTGACCAATAATTAATTTATGCTGAATGTAATTACTCCCTTGTTAACAGTAGTTTTTCTGCACTTTCTCTCGGTTGGCTCTGGAGACGTACATGTTGAGTGTGATGTATGACTCCTGGCACAGAATGAAACCCTAGTCCTGTGAAAAGACATAGATAAAGTGAGGCTGCTCCATTACCCGCTAATGAATTTATAGGCTCACCGCTCTTATCTGAAGTGCAGCAGAGAAAAATTCTTAGAGGCTATTAGTGTAGTCTTGAAATAAAGATATTGGGACTAGGGTTTATCCATCCTTCTCTGCCCTGTCACTTCAATAGGCACTTCAAAACAACAACAACAAAAAAAACGTTTTTAATCTAAAGGCAGGAGAGCAAGACAGACGGCTGCTGCTGTGGCCTGGGCTACACATTTGCCAAGAAACGCCAGGGCTGGAAAAGCAAGGAATAATGAAAACACTTCCCACGTGATGATCCATTAATGGCACATAGGCGTGCGCAGAGCGGTGCAGGGCAGCGGGGGATGCATTACAGACCCTGGGCTGCTGCAGCTATTGTGTTTCAAAGCAGTAGTCATGTTAATGTGCTGCTGGCAGGCAGACATGAGCCTTTTTGGAAGGCGCTATAATAGCTTCCTAGAAATTAAAGACAGAAGGGGCTGGTGGATCATATACTCTTTCCTCATCCTGCAGGCTGCTAGGATTCATGCAAATGTCTTACACCACTACCAGTTAAGGCAAATATTTCAACCTTAAAAGCATGATCTTGGTGCCAGCAGCAGAAGAGATCCTGGTGCCTCCTGGAGGAGAGTCCCTTGTGCTGGTGGGCTACAAAGCAGGTTTAACAAGCTCAGAATACCATGTTGGACAAAAATTATGCCCTGGGCCACAGGGGTAAGTAGAAACCCCCAAGACATAGTAAGATCTGGTCTAGAAGAGAAATTCTTCTTTGACTGATAGGTCAACAAGCAGGCTTGGGCTTACAGACAAGGCACATCAGCAGTGGTGGGAGCTCCACATGCCCATCAGTGTAGGGGATTATGCAGAAGAAGCTGCGTGGAGGGAATCAGGAATGTAGAGTTGAACTATTGAAGGGGAGAGGTGGGGGAAAATCCTTCCTGTTGTTACCACATGGAAAACTGCTTGTTTTGGCACATGCGTGGGAAATTTCTTGAAGGCCAATCAAAAAATTATGTGTGTCAATAGCCAGCTAACTGTTGTGCGGAAACCTGTATTTTAAACCATAGTGGCTAACAAAGGCTCTGTTGCAGTCTGCTGGGTAAAATTTGATTTATGTCAGTCAGCAGACCCTAGAGAGTTAACCTGATACTGCCACACACTGAACTGGCTTGACAAGAGCCCTAGGAGGATGGTGGAAGGGTCAGATGACAAGGGCTGTTGGCTTCCATATAAGTTGAAAAGAGCAAATGTGTGAAAATATTTACAGCTGAACTCATCAAGGCAATCACTAAGTGGTTATACAGGAGGCAGCTAGGAAAGGCAGTGCTCCAAGGGTGGCATTGGCCGGTTGGGGATACTTTGTCTAAGAAGCTTTGTAAGAAGGCAAGAAGTCAAACTGGGTTTGTGGCACTGGTCTGCATTTCTCCAGAACCATTCTTTTGGTAATATGGGCAAGCAGGGTCAGAGGAGAGGAGACATTTTACCCTCCTGAAACCAGAAAAGCCATCTCAACTCTACAACAGTATTTTAGAGAGAGAGCCATGGAAGGCTGCTGCCTGGTCTCAGAGGGTCTGTCCGTTTGGCATGTTGGCCCAGCCACACTCACATGGTAAAGCGTGAGGGAGACCAGATCTGCACTTCAGGTCTGCTCTCCGTCTCTTTCCCTTGCTGCGGACTTCTTCCTGGTTCATCTTGAAGAAAATAGGATTTGGCTTCTGCACAGCCTGGAGAAGGGGCAGGTTTTCACTGTGGGCTAGTGGGGGTGGAGAAGGTGGGTGGTCGGAGGTCTTGGTCATGGCACCCCAGCAGGGCTGGCAGCCATGGGCTGCTCTGAGCCTGCCTGGCAGGACTCAGCAGATTGCACTTCCCTCCCTTCCTCATGGCCTGGCTTAGTGCACAGGGCTCCCAACCGCAGTCGCGGCTTTTTTCATGGAGAACAAAGCCCTTTCTATTTCTTTTTTTTTTTTCTTTGGATTTGGCTGTTGGAAAGGAGCTAGAAACTATTTTCACCAGGAAATACAGGCTGAAGAATGAGTGTGTCAGCCTGAGACTGCTTGGCAGGGCTTCTCTGAGTGCCAAAGTGAGGCAGCAGTGCGTTAGGATGCCTGCTAATTGTCAGTGAAGACAAAATGAATAGCTGTGGATTAACTGAGAGCTTCTACTATTGTTTTTCTAGAAGAAAACTTCTTGCTTCTAGGAAAGAACTGGGGATGGTGTTTCTGCTCAAGCACACTTTTTTTTTTTTGGTCAGACACTCACCAGGTCTTCTGGGGTTATACAAAATTGTATGGAGATTTCCAGAAATGTTCTTTGCCATTGAATTCTAATCAGTACAATGCCAAATAACAGACTGGTCAGTTTGCTTTTGGAGACTGTCATAATTACATAAGCCCACAATTAAAATGTTTCTTTAATGTAAAACATGAACACACTACTGAGCTGGATGTTTTAGCAGAAAGAGAACTGACTTCATGTTTTGAAGGGAAAAGACTTGCTGTAATAGATTGTCTCTGGTAGGCAAGGAATTTCAAAGCACCTCCTAGAAGACAGTGGCAAAGAGAAATAAAACAGGGTAAAGCCCACCTGCTCTCCAAAATCAGCTTTAAGATTTTGCATCATCTAAAGCAGAGATCACAATGTATCAGATTTAAAGCAAGGCAAATCCTCCTCCACTGATAATGAAGGCCTCTGCCAAGAGAATTCTGTCTGAAAGCAAAAATCCATTTTGCACAGCCAAGAACTCCTGTACTGCCTGTAGCAAAAGGTTTTGGCATCAAGGTCCTGAAATGGGGGCAGCTCTCTACAGTATAGGCTTTGACAAAAGAGAGGCAGTGTATGTATTTTAAATTATTTTATGCAGGAAGCTTTCATTTCTTAATCTTTATATTATTTTGTATTTGTAATACCACAGTTTCCGCTGTGCAATTGCTTAGAGAGAAGAAAGGATTCATTTGGGAAACATGGGAACTTTACTGGCATGCTCAACATTTACATCTAAGCTGAATGTGCAAGATTTTTTTAAGCATTAAATCTTAGAAGAGGAAGGAAAAGAAGGAAGAAAAGTTTTCCTTTTCACACCACACCAGATCTAGTTGAGACTGGATACATGGAGCAAATACCAAGAGTGAAATTCTAGCCCCATTGAAGTTAATGGCAAAATTCCCATTGACTTCAGCTGGGCCAGGATTTTACCCTTTGAGTATTTCCAGCTCAACCAGAAGCAGGAAATACTGGAAAGCTCTTGACAGAGCCTGTTCTCATGATATTTCCAGTCCAGATTTTCAGACCTTCTTACTCTGCATTGTTTTGATCACATAGTAAAATAAGAAGGGTGTTGGGAATATGCTGTGCTAGAAATACTTCACAAGGTAAATGTAGAAATAGAGATGAGATTGAAATTAGAACGGGAAAAGGATGAATGAGGTGACATCATGTAGAATGTGATATACTGAGTTTTGGGTTGACTTTATTAGCTCACTATTACATAACAGAATGGTTGTAACATTCTGTGGAAATGACATATGAGCTGGTATACTACATTTATATAATTTTCACTGAACATAACTCCTGCACAATGTGGAAATCAGATCTTTACCCCAAGTTGCACTGCTGTTCTGTAGCAACACACAATGCTTTCCCAGAGCTCCTCAGTGCTTCTGTTGCAAAATGTCTCAGAAAGGACAAAAGCTGCAGAATACAGTAGTCTTTCATGTACAGGTAATTAAAAGGGAATATAACTGCTCTGACCTGAAGGCCTTGGGCAGGAAATGGGCTCTCTCTGCCACCATCTGTTGGCGAATAGGGGAAAGAAAGTGTGTTGGATGTTGTCATCTCAGAGACCTGCCCACACCCTAAATGCACAGATGCTCCCCAGAAAGAAAGATTTCCCCGTTTAGCTGCAATATATGTAAGTCGATGTGGCAACACAGAAACTCATCCACACACATCCCTGCTCAGAATCTCTGTGCATTTCAGAAGATTATCCTACATTGGTACAAACAATGTGCCATCCACTAGTGAAAGGAACAGGAAAAGAATATTATTTTAAAGGAAAGAGTTTAAGGAAAGGCTCCCAGAGCAATGTTTGGCTTCAGCTGTGCCTCCCCAAGGGATCCTGTGCACCCAGAAAAACTTCCTAGTGTCCCAACATGAACAGAGTCTCTTCCTGCCATGGTGCTTTGCTTTGGCATGCCATGCTGCCTTTCTCATGGATTTCCTAAAACTTTCCTAAAACTTAGGAACTGCCTGCTTGGCTCAGGTTTTCATCTGTGTTCCCATAGGCCACAATCCACCCTGAGTGCTATTCTCACTTTCTTCTCTATGGGGTGGCTACAGGATTCATGTTTCTCTTTCTCTCTCCCATCTTCCCCTCACTCTACAAACTTTAATTTCTGTGGAGAACTTGCTTTTGGGATGGAAACACAGGGCTATTTGTTACAGTGGGATAGTCATTTCAGGGGAATTCTAGGTGTCCATAATGTCCCTCATGTTTCCGCTAGTTTTCAATAAATATCATTTTCCAAAAATATCCATCCATCAGATAACTTTCTCCTAATTATCCACTAAGCACAGGCAAAATCAGTATGCCAGGATTAGCTTCGGGCAAACTTAGGAAGCATTCCCTGGGCATGAGGGCATGTCTGTGAGAGCTCACATCAGGATTTTGGCCTTCACTAGCCACAGTGGGTCTCACTGGGTAAAGAGAAGGCATTGATGGTGAAGCACATTTTGTCATTTACTGAGTTACTTCTTTTCCAAGACCAGCAACTGGTACATCTTCTAGAACATTCAGTCTTGATTTAAAGACATGAAAAGCCAGACTCTCCCGGATCTTAGTAAGTCTTTTCTGAACAATTGTGAAAAATCAATTGTTTTTTCAGTTTTCATTTGCCTGTCTTTCAAGCTTTCAGCAATTTACTCAGGCCATGCCTTTCTTTAGTTCTATGGTAAGTGGAGTGTAAGTAACCCACTGGTTTCTCCTGGTGAAGGTATTACCCACTGTAATCAAGTGGCTTCTCAGTCTTCTTCTTGATAACTTAAACAGATTGAATTCTTTGAGTGCTTCAGTGTGGGGCGCTTTCTTCAGTCTCTGAATCATTTTTATGGCTCTCTTCTGCACCTTCTCCAGTTTTTCAATATCCTTTTTTATAATGTGAACATCAGCAGCCCATACAGTGCTGCAGTATCTGATTAATAGACTGTAGATAAATTTCTTGGTCTGTTTTCTGAAGCCTGAACTGAGTTCCCTTTCACCTTGAGTAAAATCTTTGTCATTCTCCTCACAGGCAGGAGGCTGATCTGCATGATCTGTGGCAGGCAGGGGCAAATGTGCCCTGCCTTCAGCTTGATACAGCCAGCTATGGGCTGTCTCAAACCCAGCCAGAAATATGCTCTGGTTCACCAGCCTGCCTAGAGCTTTCTCCTATTAGCTTGGGCTCAGCTCCAGCTTAACCTGGTAACACAGTCTTTGGGCAGAGCATAGGGAGAGAAAATTCTAGCCTGCCAGAAGGCTATGGAGAGGTTCTTGGGGGATTTTTTTTTTTGTTCTAATACCAAGGGAAGAGACCTTAATCTGTTAAGGTATTTAGTGGTGAAGATATTTAGAAAGAAGAATATTTAGAAAGAGATTTAGAAAAAGAAAATCTAAGGACAGCAATTTAGTGAGCCTAGAAATGTTGGGCGAATAAACTTATTTCTCTTTAAAAGGATGCCAGGTTTATTGCTGCTGACAGCACCTGGCAAAACTCTTACAAAACTGCATAATGTGAGGGGAAGTCCCTGATTTTATTGGTAGAAGGCTTACATGAAAGGATTTGTCAGTCTGTAAGTTCAGACTATACTTTAAGGTATTTAACAGAGCAGGATGACATAAGTGCCTATTTCAAAGAAATCCTGCCATGCCTTTCATTGCTAGGATAGTCTTTATTTTTTTCATACAGAAACTTCTAAAAAAAAAATAAAGGAGGAAGAAATGATAGCAGCTATTCTTCATAAAAGGCACAACTCATATGGGAGAGAACAATACAATCCATACGTGAGAGAACAGTCACAGGGCTGTCAGAAAAAACGTGTGAAAAAACTCTGGTTTTTAAACAGCAATTAGAGATGAATAAGGTACCTGGAGAGAAGATCCCCAGCTGCTCTTTTCCTGGGTGCTGGGGCAGAGATGGCCGTGGGCTGCTGCTGTGCCCATCCCTTTTGGGATGTCTATGGCACAGCAGCCAAGGAAGAGCCACATCTCCATTGACAGCAGCTCCTCAGACCTCATCTGCCCCACCTGCTGCTGCAGCCTGTAGGCTGAAATTAGAGATGTAGGACAGGGCCCTGAGAGGAGACAAGGAAATGAAGTAAGACAAAAAATGCTTTGGCCACAGTTGGGTGAAAAGTGGTTCTCATTATGCTGATGAGAGTCAGTAGTCTGAGGAGAGCAGAGCACCCTAGGAACAACTGAAGGAGAAAAAGGGACATGTATGGATGTGGTGGGGCAAAAGGAACAGCAGGGAGCTTAAGCCTTAAAAGGTACCCTCCAAGAACTGGAGAGGCCTGAGACAGAAGTGGGCTGCTGTGTTTCTAGTTGAAAATATTAAAGGAAGGAGCATGCCTGCCTAGCCTTACAGCCTGAAGTCTGCAGCTCTGAGGAGTGAAGCCCACTTGCATCCACTGCATGCCAACTACTCTGAAAAATATACAGTAGGCAAGAGAGTGCCTTAAACTACAACCACAAACTGTGATAAAAACAGCTCAAAGCCAAAATCAAACTTTTTTGGACATGGAGGCGTCTATTAACATAAGAGATGGAAACCAGAATCTCATCTGGCCAATCTATCCCCTATTAAAAGCCAGTTTCAGGAAACCCAAGTACACCCCCTCACTGGGAGGGCTTGGGCTCAACCTGCCTGGATTAAGAATGCAGCTATCAGCTCAGAGATGAAGATTGATGTGCTTCTGATCCTAGATGCAGGGTTTAATACGAGGGCATTTTCTGTGGACAAGCCAGATGCTCAGTCAACACTGAATGAGAGCGAGCTTAGGAATAGCTCTGCCTCTGCTGTGCTTTTCCTCTGCAGGATCAGATGGAGTTTCTCCTTCAGAGCAGTACCAGAAAATTTGCTGGTTTTGTCCAGTCCTCCTTGGTTAATCATTTATTTTACTCTCAGATATTTCTTTGCACGTGCTTGATGCATCCAATACATTCCTGAAAACATGTACTTTCCTGGTCTAGAAAAGTGTAAAGAGTACTGAGTGATAATATGGAGGTTCGTTTCTAAAAGTGAGCCACAATGAAGGAATTAGTGCAGGATGTTGGAACGCTTGCCTGTGAATTATGACGGGGATTAAAATTTTATTTGTGGTGCACAGGAACACAAATACATCTGTAGGCAAGACCTGTGGTCATTGGCAACGAGTCATTTTAGCAGCTCCCCTCACTCCTCATTCAGGTGTAGAAGCATCTGTCTCTGCTAAGGCTGTCACCTAACAAATGAGGAGGAGGCTTTGCACAGGGCAGCTTTAAGAATTTTGGAATTTGTGTGCCATGTTGCACCTCAAAGATGCTTGTTGAGTAGGGGAATTTGGAACAAAACTTCATGCAACTAAACCATAGTCATTACAAACAACCTCATGGGCTTCAGATAACAGAAGTTTTCTTTCAAACATAGGTTGCTTGTTTTTTATAGAGTGTTTTTTATACTTAATCTTTTCCTGGGAGAATTTTAAAAGCCATATTGGCTAGGGAAATAGTCAATTTTTAAATGTTGGTTCATCGTATTTCTGAAGGAATATAGATTGAAAGGCTTTTAATGCACCTGATCTGATTTAGAAACAAAATTCAAAGATTTTATGGGAGGTAGGTGGAACATTTCTCTGTCAAAAACTCATAATTTCTAGACATATTCAAAACTGTTTTTCTTTTTTGAAAGACTTTTATTTTAATCCTTTCTAGCAAACTTTGAAAATAATCTTCTGTCTCAATACCTTTAGCCTGAACTTAAGAAGAAAAGTTTTGTTCATCTGTTAGGAGTACCATCATGTCTTCTGACAACTTCTGGAGTTTGAAAAGAGAAACTAAACTCTTCTATTCTAAAGGAAAAGGATTCTGCCAAATCTTCCTCCTTCCCCTTTTTTATTTTTGTATTAACAGTCTCAAGGTTTGACTTGGATAGCTCTTTTTTACTATTTCTCTGAAGAGGCCAGATATTTTTTCCAAAAACATATGCATTGCTACTAATAGTTTGGCTTTGATGCAGCAGGATTTTTCAATAAAAATACCTGAATTATTCCAACAACGATTAAGGATATTTATTTGCCTTCAATTCTCCTTCATCTCTTGAACAAAAAGCTTTCAAAACTTTTTGAATGCAGAATGAGTTCACAGCTGGCCTCCTCCTGCTGTTTGTTTTTAAGAAATAATGCGTGAATATTGTATTATTTGTAAGATCAAAATGCTCAGATTATGGCTGGTAAGGATTAGTGCCATTGCTAAAACAGGCAGCGTGCTCTTACTCAAGCCAAGCACCTCAGTGAGTCCTGCAGAGAGGCATGTGAAGTGACATGGCACTGGGGCTTTCTAGATTTCTGCTAAGGTTTACACTTTAATTTCATCATCATCTGGGGGAAAAAAAAAAGTTCTGTTTAGGAAGCTGTGACATGATTGAGCTGCCTTATAATGTGATGATTGAACCTGGAGGCAAATATGGCAGTTGAAAAGAGGGTTCTGTGAATTTCTTTGGTTCTACTTTATTTTAAGATCCTTTTATAAAAAGGAAGACTTAAAGGTCCTGATTTACAAGGATGATACATCTATGCAAGAGCTGTAATTACAGATGGAAAAAGTAATTTATTCGTTTAGCTCTAGAAAGGCTTAATTTTATAACCCTCCTCTTCCTCCTCTGGTTCCCCTTTCAAACTTGATGTCTTTCCAGGACATCATTTATTATAAATATTGTGCATTCTTTTTTTACTTTTCAAGGACATGGGTTGTCTTAGAAGTTTGTGTCACCAGTCAAAACAATGCCATCGCTTCTGAAAATATTTTCATTTTCTGACATGTACCGAGGTGCCACAAAGCAGTGCTGACAACTTCATCTCTCGCATTCCACAAATCTTATCAAGATATATCATCAGAAAACCACACGGGCTATATCCGGGCTCTGACAAACCTGAAACATGGCCTGCCAGCCACAGATAAGGCTTGAAATGTTGGTCAGTGAAAAGGTGATAACAGCAACAAGGATCAAATGCATGTACAACTTCACCTTTAGACAGCTGTGGTTTTTGGCTGAGCCACCACGTTGGAGAAATCTTTGCTCTGCCTTCGCGGATACCCTGACTTGCTGCAGGTCGGACACGCGGCATGGCCACAGCAGAGCCAGAGGTTGCCCATGATTTGGGAGGAAACCTCGTGCAAATGGAAACCTCACGGGTCACGAGGAGCGCCGAAAAGCTCCACTGGAAGCCTGGCGCGTTGTTCGAGGGATCAAAAGGATTGTGCTGCTTTGTTCTTCCAAACGTGGGGGAAAATTGCAAAATGCCGCAACAGAAATAATAAATGTGCCCCATCCCTTCCCCCTGCAAGCCTCCTACAGGAGGTCTTGCCACCTTTTTAGTCCTCAGAGGAAAAATCTGAAACAAAAATAAAACTACTCAGAACCATTCCACAAAACAGTAAACTGGCTCTGTACTTATTTTTGGTTAATCTTCGGATTTAAACATATCACTATTATCGTAAAAAAATGAAGTTCTTAAAAAAGAATTTATAATCATTTGCTTAATGGTGCTTTCCCCATGCCATCCATTTCCAAACAAAGCTTAGTTTATGGCTATCATAAGAGATTATGTTCCCTTACAGTTGCAGTATTTCTTCTATAATGATTTATTTTAAAGGGCTTCACCATGATAGCTCTCCAACTTTGTTCCTTCCTGTATATCACTGTTCAGGGTCAAAAGCTGGAAAAAGGGCTGGTCCCAGAGGCCTAACATATTTCACCAGTGGAGACTCTGGCTTTTCACTTCTCCTTCTCTCCTCATCACTTTATGCTTAAAGAATAACAGATGTGGAAACATTTAGAAAAGAACTAATTGAATTTCACATAACACAATTTAGCATTGTTTGAGGACGTACCTAAATCAACAGCACATTTTCTGAAAGGCCCAGCGTTGCCTAATTAGAACACCAAACGTGTGACTAATTGGCCACACTTACACCAAAGGCTCTGTCGCAGATGAACGGCTGCCTATTCATCTTAGCTAAACTTAGGCCAGCGGTTTGGCTGTGAGGTAACTGTGGTTGTTTTAAATGAGCTGTGCCAAACATAACGGGAAAACTCAGCAATGGTAGGAGAACAAATCCATGTAAGAGCAGAGGAGTAATCAGGACGCTTACGCTCCGGCAGCACCCGGAGGATTACCAGGAGATTATCAGCACATAAATTATTGGATTCTTTGTGCTCTGTAATTGGGAAACTTAATAGCCTGCTCTTTATCATGTCTACTCCATTGTCTTTAAAAGCTCAGCATCTAATTAAAAAGTAAACTGATATTATCAGGAAAGGCTCCACTCTGCCCAGCTCTTGCCACTGCTGGGTCTGTTTTTTGCATGCAACAGGATGCTTTTTCTTCCTCTCTTCCTTATTTCTTTCCATGCTTTCTTTCTTTCTTTCTTTCTTTCTTTCTTTCTTTCTTTCTTTCTT
>JAHLSL010000046.1:3428872-3483294 GCA_025920805.1 Petroica traversi
TCTTTCTTTCTTTCTTTCTTTCTTTCTTTCTTTCTTTCTTTCTTTCTCTCTTTTTCCTTTCTTTCTTTCCTTTCTTCCTTTTTTTCTTTCTTTCTCTCTTTTTTTCCTTTCTTTCTTTCCGTTCTTTCTTTCTTTTCCTTTCTTTCTTTACCTTTCTCCTTACCTCCTTTCCTCATTAATTCCTTCCTTCCTTATATCCTTTCTTCTTTTCTTGGCAGATACAGACACCTTAAACATATGAAGAGCACTGTGCTAAGCTCTTTCCTACTGGAACATGGCATTGGTGCTGTGAGGATGCCTGGCTATGCATGTTGCTTCAGGAAGTCCAAGGGCTGGCTGTAGAAGTTTTTTCATTGTTTCCTATAAAACAATGTGTCTTCTTGAAAATAAGCACAAAAACTGTGAGATTATGTGAATAGGATTAGATGGTTTCATCCATTCCTGCTAACATCTACAATTTTAGATAGGATCACTGGATGTTTTACAAACAGGTTCTGAGAAATCCAGCACCCCAAGATTAGTGGGTTTTTTCCCCTTTTTTTAACCATAACCACAGCCTTCCCACCTCTATACCTTCTGGTAACTGTGAAAGATATCTTCTCTTCCCCAGCACAATATCCTGGCAGCCTCCAAACACAACTGCTGCAATCCTGGTCATGTTCTTGGGGTGCCTGGCATGGGGGAAAAGCTTCCCACACACGTAATCCCCACCCTGCAAGCAGCTGAGGGCTTTTTGCCATGTGCTGGAGAGCAGTCAGGGGAGATGCAGCTTGGACATCCCGTTGCCCCAGTGTCCCCTCCACAGTGTAGCCTGCCCTGGCCACACAAGCTGATGGCCTCTGCTGATCCCAAATACTGGGAGGAAAGACATTCCCTGAACAGAGGACTTTGTCGGGAGGTGCATGAGGCAGCTGCATGTTTTGTTTGCCTGAAGGCCTGGAAGATCTCTCGTGGCCTGCACAACCTCTTCTGGTCACAGCACTCATACACTCTACTGGTTTAAAGGAAATTTATTTTCTCAACTTGTGCATCACATAAATAAAAGAGGGGGTGGAACTGCTGAGTTTGCTAAGGTCTTTGTTTAGCATTTCTTGAGTGGCAATTTGTGGATTGCTGTTGATGGGAAAGCTGCTCCAGAAAAGTTGAAGCCTCCAGAATAAATAAGCAAAAAATATTGTGCAAAATGATGCACTCAGATGAGTGCAATAGCTGTCTTGCTTTGAAACACTACCTGCATTTCTTAGCGATCTTCTTTTCTCTTGATGTGGTTCCTTTGCCTCACCTCTCTCTCCCCCTCACTAAATTTTAAGGACAATGTTGTCCTTTCACATAAACTTGTTGTATTAACAAAGGTGAAAACAGCACTAGAATGTCAGTACATGTTGCAGTGGAAAAGCTCCAATCTGGCTCCCACAATGGAGCTGTAGGCAGCCCTGGCCCCCCAGAAGAGTCTGAGCAGCTCAGAGAGGAGAGATAAAGCCTTTACCTTCCCCACATAAAAAAAAATATTCCCAGAGAAAATGGTTTTTCCTAAGAAGAAATGACTGCAGATTGACAGGGAGGAGAGAGAGTGATTCTGAGTTAGGTCAAGTTCATTTCTGAGGTTAGTGTCCATTTTTTTTCCTCTGTTCAGAAGTGTTATTTGGCTGGGATAACTAGTTTAAGTGTGTGCCACCTAAGGCAACAATAATGAAAATGAAAATTTAATAGGCTACTGAATTTGGAAAGATCTAAACCATTGTCCTGTCTGTGGTTAGGTAACAAGCATGTAAATATTTGCTTGTAATCCTTCTATATCCTTTACTGTGCTTGCAGGAATATTTTAAAATATTTAATCTCAACCTTTCCTGGAAGTAGTTAATCCTTTTATTTTTATGTCCTATCTATCACGGACGTGGAAATCAGAAGCCTTCTTTCTCTTTGCAGTGGTGCTTTACATACTTGAAAATCATTAGCATGTCCTTTCTTCACAGGACTAAACAACCCCATTCATTCATCTTTCTTTAGGGGTCATGTTTTTTCTAGACCTCTGGTCAGTCCCTTTGCTTTCTTCCCTACTCCCATGCCATGCAACTATGATCTTTCAGCCTGTCAGCAGTGTCAGAGACTGGAGATCCCAACCCACCCAAAGATACTGAGGGTCTGAGCCCACAGCCCAGTTAGTATCAAATATTGAGCCCCAAAATGACCTTTAATGATGTTGAAAACTTTTTGTCTTTAGGCGCTTAAGGCAGAACCTTTTTTTTTTTAATATGTATCTATTCAGTTTTTGTTGCTCATATTTTCAGCTGAAAGAAAATATTTGACTCCACCCAGTAACATATTAATTCAAAAAAATTAGTCTTTGGTAAAATCTGTCAGATAATTAAAGGTGTGATGTAAATATATATTTGTGTATGTGTGCATGCACATGTGAGTCTGTATGTATAATAAATATGTAGTGCTTAAAAATAAACTCTAATCTGCTTGTTTCAGTTACACAGACCAGTTTTTCTGTTAGTTCTGCTGTGGTAATTTGCTTACCACAAATTCTTCCCAATTTATGTGGGAAGAAAGTGATGAAATGTTCAAAGCATCCACAGAAGCAGGAACCAGTTGCACCAACTTTAATTTTAATTCTCTGTAATAAGAGCAACCTAATACCTGAAAACTGGAGGAAAACAGAATATAGAAGCACTTAATTTTGAGTACCTGAATTCATAGATAATAAAACAATGTTAAAAGCTACAGGAAAATAGAACTGATACTTTCTTATTAAATGCTCATAGCTACTAAAAATATCTGTGAGTCTTCTCCCTTGATCCCCAGGTAAGTGATCCCCCATGGGAGGGTCACTTAATGTGCATTACATTGTCCATCACTCCTGGGCTCTACAATCACTTGAACTCTTACCAGCCAGTCACAACAAAACTGTCCAAAGCAGAGCAAAGAAAAGTCACTTCCTCTGTCACATTTTGGGAGTGTTTTCCCTGTTTGTAGCTGACAAAGTTTGGGCCATTGCCCCAAGATCCAGCAAGATTTTAGTGGCGGTAAGCGAAGAATGGAACTGTGCCTGCTTTGATGTACGTGGCCTCTCTTGATACCAACTCATAAAATAACTTTTGATTATAATGATTGATTACTCCCTTGATGAATCCTCACTCAGGTTTGGAGCCCAGTAAGTTGTTGACATGCCATACAGCTTGATCCTAATGATTCCTGAATAAACACTCGTTCAGGCATGGCAGTCCCCTTCCAGCCTGTGCCAACCTCCAGCCCTGTAAGGTTGCCCAGTGCATTGGAAACACTCAAAACCAGCTTCCAAAACCAGCAAAGGTCCCCATGATGTGTATACCAATTCTGCTTCTGCCCTTTCCTTCCAGAATTAGATAAATTACTCCACCCACTTACTTACTTGATTCGAATATTGTTTCCAAATGTGCATTGCATAAATACAACTTTCTATCACTTAGAATTTGAAACTAAACCTTCTCTTCTTGAACGTAATGTGGGTGGTTTTTGTCTTTTTTTGAAGCCAGAAAAAACTATTTTTTTCACTTGTACACTACACAACAGCACATTACAACTGCTATTGTTGTTTATAGATGCATCCTGCTCATAGACAGAAACCAGCCACGCTGTGCTGCCTCTTGTCCCATATTCAAGACAACTGAAGCCCTATGATTAAGTGTAGGTAGAGTCACTGTGAGCAGGCACTGAAAAGCTGAGTGCTCTTGAGTCACCTCTGATTCTCAGAAGGTAGAGTACATTCATTATGTATTGGTGTTTAAAACCATTTATAATTCATGTCAGCTGCCAGTCACAGTCATGCAGTTTTGCTGTTGTTTCTGCTCAAGCACAGTCTTTAGTCAGTACAGAATTTTGGAAAAATCATGCATTGCATGACTTGAACTGGCCACCCCAAGCTAGGCATTTTTCAAGTATGAACATTTCACCCTGTGCCTCAGCTTCTCTGCTGTAAAATGCATCTAATTATAGGCCATGAATATTCATTTCAGAGATCCACTGTAAAGACAAATTATTTTGTGCTGATGAGGATGTGAAGGAAGGCAATGCCACAAAAAAGCCCATGAAAAAATGAATAATGCTGCATCCTGTGCCAAGCATAGAACATTAATTTTCGTCAAACTGCATGTCACATTGTGTAACTAAATCCAAAATACAGACCTAATTATTTTAACAATTATGACTGTTAGGTTGGAAAGGGTTTATTTAGGACCCACTGTACAGCAAAGAGAGGAGATAAGAGTGAAGCAGAGAAGGCAACTTGGGACATTGAAGAACATGCAGGACTTCAGTCCTTCCTGAGCACCACCACAGAGGAGCTAGAGTTAAACACCATGCACCCAGAGAGAGTGTCTCTTTATATGGAATGTCATTACAACACACAACTCATTGTCATAGCACACTGTAGATAAAAAAAAATCCTGGGTTCAAAAAGAAATTAGACTTGTTAATGGTAAAAGAATCCCCATGAAGCATCAAAGTCACAGAGAACTGGAAGCTGGGATACTGCTGTTGTGGTTTTAAGCCCAGCTGGCGATGAAACACCACACAGCCGCTTGTTCAATCTCCCCTTTATGCTCCCTAATCCCAGTGGAATGGGGAGGAGAACTGAAGTAAAACTCGTATGTTGAGATAAGACCAGTTCAGTAATTGAAAATAAAGGAAAATACCATATTAATGACAAATAATAATGATGATGATGATGATGATGATAATGACGGTCATAATAACAAAGAAAAAAAACCCAACCAAATGATGCACGATGCAATTGATGCCAGACCCTCCTTCCCAAACCCAAATTGATTGTCCTTCTGGGTAACTCCCCCAGTTTATATACTGGTCATGACATTCTGTGGTATGGAATATCCATTTGGTCAGCTTTGATCACCTCTCCCAGCTGTGCTTCTCCCAGTTTTGGGGTTGCTTTGAGTACCTCCTACCTAGCAGAACACAAGACAAAGAAAAAGAGTCCTTGACTTCGGATATATACAACTTAGAAAGAAAACAAAAGCATCAGTGTTTCATCAACACCATTCTTGTTCAAATCCAAAACATAGTACCAGAACAGCTACTGGGAAGAAATTAACTCTACTTTAGCTGAAATCAGGACAACTGGTGAAAAAACCAAAACAAACACCCATCTTTTTCATACATCCTGCTTTGTTTATCTACCCATGGTCATCACCAGAGACAAGAAGCTGAGACAGAGGGAGCTCTGTCCAAATATTGGTATTACCATTCTTAGAAATACAGAACCATTTATGTTGCAAAAGACCACTAAGATCATTTAGTCGAGCTGTTAGCCCAGCACTGCCAAGTCCACCCCTAAACCATGTGCCCAAGAGACACACTACACATCTCTTAAATACCCCCAGGAACAGTGACTGAATCACTTTCCTGGTCAGCCCGTTATAACTCTTGACAACACCTTCAGTGAAAAGCTTTTTACTGACATCCATCCCAAACCTCCCCCAGTGCAACTTGAGGCCATTTGCTCTTGCTGTACCACTGGTCACCTGGGAGAAGAGACCAACCTCCACCTGGCTACAATCTCCTTTCAGGTAGTTATAGAGAGCAATAAGGTTCTCCTCTCAGCCCCTTTATCTTCAAGCTCCCTCAACTACTCTTCTTAAGACTTGTGCTCCAGACACTTCATCAGCTCTGTTGTCCTTCTCTGGATTCACTCCAGCACCTCAAAGTCCTTATTGTAGTATGAGGCCCAGAACTAGACACAGCACTCGATGATCAGGGTCCTGGTCCTGCTGGCTATACCAGGATGCCATTGGCTACCTGGGCACATCCTGGCTCGTGTTCAGCTACTGCAAACCAACACCCCAAGGCAGATTTCTTTTCTTTTTGGCAGATTTCCAGCCACGGCCCTCCAGCCTGTAGCTCTGCATAGGGTTGTTTTGGCCCAACAATTCCTAGGTACTGTTTATAGCATTACAAGTGCATCTCAGTGCATTCTGGGATGTTTGGAAAAGGAATAGCACTTTTTTTTCTCTGTATTAGTCACAGCAAAGGCATCTTTATGGCCCCTGTGCACAAGTCATCATGTAGCTCTTGAGGGAGATTTTATGAGCAGAGCTCATTTCCATTTTAGAATAAGTAGGCTTGGTTTTTTGCTGTGCCCTACTGACATGATGATGAGGATGTGAATAACTACTCCTTTCACATGGCATGGAAACAGTTTCATTTGAATAGACAAGACCAATCCACTTGCTGTGCAGACTGTGCTCTACTCTTGTTCCTGGAGAGGAGACATTGCAGATGCAGAGCTCCTGCTCCATAATGTATAATGTAATGTAAACCAATTGGATTTGTCTTCACTAGCAGGAGGAGATTTCAACAATATATCTAAACTTAGAGGAGGAGAGCACTGTAAATTTAGCTATTGTTGCTGGTAATTATCCAGAATATATTTTTGTTCCTTCTAAAAATGGCAGATTTAGAAACACTCCATATTTATTCAATAAACTAGAAGTGCTTTTAGATATCTGCTACCCACTTTGAGCTTCTCTCAGAAGAATTTCCTGCAGTGAAAAGAACAGATGCTACACCAAGAATGATTATCTGTTGTGAACATGTATTTCATGGGCAGCACCTACCATATGCTTGATAGAACCTCTTTTCTACATTCCTCTTCTATAAAGTAACCAAAGTCTTCAGATGCACAGCATTGGGTGTGTATGAGGTCTGTTCAAAAATACTCCAGTCTCGTGGACTTTAAGACTGAAGATCAGTTTATCTACCACCATGAAACAAAACACATGATAATAGGTAACCTGAGGCAAATATTTGCAGCAGTTAGAACAGGACTCTTTTCATCTGCTCCTGAAAATGCCAATACCCTTCCCAAAGTCTGCTAGCATAAGAGATTTCAATATCTCTTTTTTTTCCTACAGCAATTGAAGACTAGAACTGATTTATGAAAGAAACTTGCCTTTTTCTTCTTTTTTTACTCATTTTTCATATTCATTGTTGCTCACACTTAACCTTTTGACTCTAATTCCCTAATCTGCATGATGCACACAGAGGCTTTGTTCTTTCTGACAAGTCTTATCATTTTTTATCTCTGTCATCTATTTTTTCAGCCATTAGCTGGTCTCAGGCTCTCTGTATCTATAATCTGTTTACATTCTTCTTCATTATTTAGTATTAGTGTAATTCTTCAGCAATCTTTCTCTAGAGCTAGCATTTTCTTCCTGCCCTTTGCTTCTCCTGAGCCAAATTTCTGCGACAAAAAGCCCCCAAACCTATCTGAGGATCGAGACATGCTAGTCATGTAATAGTAATTGTGTGCTAAAGCTTGGGCTCATGCTCTAATGTAATTTAATTTACTAGTGTGGACATAGCCTGTCTGTGAGTTTCTGAGCCTGTGCCTGAATTCTTCCTGCAGTTTACTTCAGGGAAAAGTAATTTAGAAATTAATGTTAGCAATCCAGCAATCAGGGTTAAGTCTGTTGTAATGGATGTTGTAATAAAGATGTTTAAAGCTGAGTTTGGATTTCTCAGAGATTTTTAAAAATTATTTATTTTGACCCAAATTTGTTTGGACTTTATATGTGTAGTGTCTCTTGGCACTGTGCTCAATCAAAACCATAAAAAATATGTTGGCCAATATTAGGTCTTTCAATTATTATCACCTGTAACCTTTGAGGCAATAATGAAAATATTAAATGTTTGGCCTAAACTTCTGACTGAAATTCCCTTGGCAGTTCACTGCATGTCTCCTCCAGCAGTGTTGCAATGTGCATTGAATGACATCCAATAGATGATGTTAAAAAGACATCAAGATCAGGAGATATTTATTCCTTCTAAACGCCCACATGACTGTAAACGGCTCACTTCATTAATCAACATTTTGGGTTTTTAAAATTTCTTTTCTGTGTGAAATCTTTGGCCATTTTTCCTCCTTCGTGTTCAAATTCAAACACTTTTCTGGAAATGTGAACCCATTACAAATATAATCTGATTTTCACCCTGACCCCAAAGGACAGACAGACAAAAATAAATAAATAAAACTCAAATCCATTCTTCAGCTATGAAATGGAGGCACACAAAGACCAAAAGGATATGTATACACTAATTTGGGGCGTCTGTTTTACATTGCTGCAAATCAGGTCCCCAGACATGCAGCAAGCCAACTATATCTCATTACAGCTTGTCTATGAAGGCCTTTTTCCTGAAAAAGACATAGGATAAATTTGTGGTAGGATAAATATTCCAAAATAGTTTTATGAATAAGTAACTGTCAGCACCCATGCGGTAAGAGGTGGATTTAAGCAGACTGCTGAGCACCAGGGTGGAGGTGCATATGCTGGGGCTGGGACAGAACCTGGCTACTGGGGACATGATCCTGCAGAGGCTGTCTGGTCTCTTTTTGGAGTGTACAGCCCTCTTCTCTGCACAGCGTCCTGGAGCTCCCTTGCTCTGTCATGCACCCTCAGATCCATCAGGTGCCACCAGACCATCCCCTGGGTATGATGCCATCAGCCTCCAGGCTCTCATGGCCTCTCCATTTTCACCCAAAGGCTTCCCCAGAGCAGCTTGGTATTGCTTCAAGAAATTAAATTAAGAAAAGAACTGATGTTTACTGTAAATATTGACTACAGAAAAGACTGGGAAGATGTATTGTCTTTGCCAGATTCAACAAAAAAGGCTGTTCTTTTCTTTCAAAGGGAACATATTATCTCAAAGATGAATGAATATACATGAAAATGATTGTCTATTCAGAGAAAATGCACATGGAGGGTAAGGAAATCATCTATGTTGATTTAAAACTGTAGCAATACCTCCATAACTACCCAGACTTCACTGCATTTTTTTGCCCCATAGGAACACCAGAAATATGCAGTTAACCCTCATAAAGAGCTCAGTAAAAAACGTGGGATGTGCGAGGAGCTAGGGAGGAAGGTGTAGCAAGCCAGAGAAAGCTGCTGATAAACTTCTGTCAGTTTTGGAGATGTTCTTGCTCAATTGTGTTCAACAGCGAAACTGGGTAAAAAAATGCAGTGCATGGCAATGAGATGAATGGAACACACAGGCAGGTGTAACCACTAACACAGAGAGGAATCACTGACAAGAACGAGAGGACACAGCCTTAAGCTGCACCAAGGAAAGTTTAGGTTAGACATCAGGAAAAAAATTCTTCACTGAAAGAGTGACTGGGGGCTGGAATCATCTGCCCAGGGAGGTGGTGGAGTCACTGTCTCTGGATGTCTTCAAGAAAAAGACTGGACATAGGAATTAGTTCCATGGTTTAGTTGGTGAGGAGGTGTTGGGTCATGGGTGGGACTTGATGATCTCAAAGGTCTTTTCCAACCTAGTTCATCCTGTGATTCTGTGAAGATATCACATAAGGCAAACAGGGCGGCCTTTAGAGGAGAAAGAAATTAAACAATAAAGAATTCATGTTCAGACTAATAATAATTTCTAATATAAGCAGGGTGTCCCTCAGTGGGGAGCAATTGAGGAAGTGAGATGCTTGGCTATTAGAAGGACACCAGATGTGTATGAGATGGTTGTGCCAAAAATCTGAAGTAAGTTCAAACAGCTACTAACATATGTCAACTGTGAGTTCAGACAGAAACAGTGTGTACAGGAGTCCAGGTCTACCTCTGTGTGTTGCATGTGCTGCTGCTTGCAGCCCAAGCTGGGTTAAAGAAGCCTACACTGCACAGGACACCCTTTGGTAAAAGAGACTGAGAAAGATAAAACCTTATTAGTTAAGTTTTGGTCCTAGGACCAGTAGGGCATTTAGGTGGTGATAGGCAATTTTGGGTGGGAAGCAAGAAGGTTTGAGTCTGTTGGATCAATGGGGTCTGAGAGGGTTCCTCACTGGGAGCACTGCAGCAAAACTTCAGAGTCTGAAATACCCTCGCCTCTGCATCTGATTCTGTCACAGCAGCACTGGTAGTGGCCGTTTGAAAAGGCTCTGGTGGAAACAGGAATTTGACACACTGCTTCTGTTTTTGAGCAACAAGTAAATGCAAGTTTTTCCCCTGTGAGCAGTGAGAAGTAATCGAGACAAGAAAATAATTCTGAGTATAGTGCAAAAAACACTTCAACGTTAACAAACTTCTAGGAAAACAATGTATTCTTAAATTTACCCAACTACAGGGATAATTCAGTGAAAAATTTCATAGTGCATGTGATTCCCTTGAAATAAGTAAAAATCAATTGTAGAAGTATTTTTTAAAAGAACTAAGTCAAAATACTGCAACAAAGGCTGGCTATACTGTCCAGCAACTTCCCTGGTGTATTGCCAAACATACACACCTCCACAATGCTGACAGCTATAAACATATTATTCCACCCTTTCATAAATGTGCAAAATGAGTTGTCGATCCTTTCTGCAATAAAAGAATGCTGAGGCGCCATCACACAAGAGCCTGTTTTTCTCCAAACAGCAAATGTCTATAAAAATACAGTCCTACATCTCTGTGATAGATAAGAAATACTAAAGGAGCAATAATAATTAATGGCCATACGAGATGAAACCCCAGTTACTCAGACGGCTGTCTCCACATAATCTGTATTTTATACAAAAGGAGAAAGAACTCAATGGAATTTCAGCTGTGACCGGATAAAAACTGCCAACAAAAAGTGATAAGGAAAGTCTAATGTGCATATTAATCATGTTTATAGCGCCTCATTTGCTGATATATTAGCCTAAACTCCCTTTCAAAATACATTTTTGATCACTGGTAGAATCATTTAATTCAATCAAACTTTAAATAGGACCAATTAATGTTTCCATCTTCTATTAATTAAAAGTAATTGATTATGATAGCCTCTGCAATAAATCACAGAGCAGAAGAGTTTGAAAATGTACTGTTGGATGAGTTGGAGTTTTAATAATGGGGAAAGATTTAAGCCACACACTGTATCTTTACGTGTTTATTGCCATAGTTTGCATTCCAAGTTTTTATTATCTAAGTATTTTTTTGACTACAATTCAGATCCAACAGTCACATATTATGTTAAAAGGCTGCCTGAAGAATTCTGCACATCTTATGTAGGTCACTTCCTATTTCTTTGTGTAAGTAATCAAGAATAGATAACTAAATAAAGTCTAGAAAAATGTATATAAATTACCCTCCCTTATTTTCTTTCTATTTCTTTAATTTATATTTTCACCATTTGTCTTTACCTTCACTTCTCTGTGGCTCCCAGCAGATATCCACCACAATATGGCATGACTTAAAGATGGCCTAGCCTTTTGTCATGAGCAATTTATTAGAAGCATCTTGGCTGTCCTGTATCCTGTCTGATCCGTGCTTTGCACAAACTTATTTACAATCTGTCATCGTGTGAGGCAGACAACATCAATAGCAGCGGACATCTTCCTTCAGTGGTCATGGGCACGGCCAGCAGGTGAGGGCATTTTTGCCTGTTAGCTTCAAAGTACAACTCTTGTTTGTGCTTCCAGTGACCTGATGCAATATCTGCTTCACAACTGCCAATGGATGCATCATCGCATTTTTCTGCCTGGAGACTGAAACAATAAAAGATTAGGAAAGGGAATGACCATGGCACTGGGCAAACATCCTGCAGAAAGCCTCTGCACTTGAACAGAAAGCTTCCCTAAAGAATAAGTGTCCGTACACATGGAGGGTAAGGAAAATACTTAGGGTGAGGGAAGCTTGTCTTAGGTTCCTCAGATATATTTGAAAAATGCCTCTTTTATAAGAGCAGCAGGGGAATTGCTTGATTGTTTCATACGTTTCCCGTGCGATTTGCAAAGATGTCCTGGAAGCTCACATGACCCTCTGCATCTGCCCATGTCTTCCTTTGCATCTCCCTTTTAGCCATTATTAGATTTCTCCAGGGGCACCAAGACTGGCCCATTAATGGCCACATTCTTCACCACGAATAATTGCCAAATTAGTACTCCCTAACTGAGTGCATGCTGGAGAATTGGCCCTTTAATAGTTTCTTCAGAAGTAAATGCTCCTTATCACACCAGATAAGACTCCAGGCATTCATTTTCCCCTTGTGTGGAGCTGGTTTTCTGCATCCCATGTTTCAGAGTGTTGGTATGTCCCTGTACGTCGTCCAGTTTACGTCAATGGGCTGTGGTGATTATTCTATCACCACCTTCATGTTACAATTCTGGGCAGTTCAAGGTTATGTGATTTACTGGGTAATCCTTTTTTTTTTTTTTTTTTTTTTGAGAAATTAAATGTCTCTGCTCTCCTAGCCTTTCACAGGGAGCTGGCAGATCCTGCAGCAGTGGGCCTCCCTCCCACACACAGCCAGCAAGATTTCAGATGAGCTTGCCTTCCTCTGCATGGAGTCTTTCATTTGTGTCAAGCTAACTCAAACAGACTGAAAAAAAAACCTTTTGCCCACTTAGCTCACCTGCATATCTTCCAGGTTACCAGATTAAGCCCAGCCTCGGATGTGGTAAGAAGTGACCTAGCTTTGATTGGAATATTGTGTGTCAAGCTGTATTTCCAGCTTTTGCTTCTTTTTTTCTGAAGAAATGGTAATTTCACTCAGTAAACTTATTGGGAAGAGTTCAAATAATTGTTGGGCTAATAGTATGCCAGGATGACTTCATGTTCCCAAATTACAAGAACTTTTGGAGCTTTGATTTCCTACTGATATGATGTGCATGTGACCAGTTATTAAGGTCATGCACATTTACAGATGCCCTTAATTCAGGAGTTAAACTAAACCTCTGCTTGTTCCAGTTCTGCTACATCGCATTCCTGAGAATGTCACCATTGTATGGTTCATGTACACCACAATATGATTTAACAAATGACAAGCTTTTTCCCTAGATGCCATGACTTCATTCATTCAGTTATGTTACTTTTCAAGTGATAACACTCTAATTAGCTGCTGAACTTTGGTATCCCTTGCATACCCTTCCCAGTCCAAACGTTCTCTTATCTCTCCAGAAGTGCTACATGACATCCTTGTTGTTTCAGGAGAACACAGTTACCATTCACTGACTGCCCCCACACTATCTAAGATAAGTGTTATATGACACATCTTCCAATTCAGAGAAGTGCACAGGCAACGAAAGCTGTCCCTCTGCACAAACTTCTCAATCAGCAAACTCAAAGCACAACTATCTTGTACAAAGTACTGGGTTACTTTGCTATAACATTTCTGAATACTTAAATCTGGCCTGAGTAAGGCAGGGATTCTCTTTCTCTCACATGTACATGTTGTGTATCATTTTTGAACAGCAGTAACCTTGCAGTCATACTGTGTTATATGCCATAATTTAACCTTTGCAGTCCTGAGCCAAAATCCCCTAAACTGAATTTAGATTGATTCACAGCAGGAATTCACCCTTTCATGGAACCCCAGTTTCATAAATTTTATGTAAACAGTTTGGGTTTGATATTAATTGCATGTATACAAAGACCGTTTTTTTCTCAATTTGCTCAAAGAACAGTTCTGGCTCCATTTTGGCTGTTTCTTTCTTTGTCCTGTTTTTTACCCAACGATGAAAAGAATTACAGGAATAAATCTGCACCGCACAGAGTAACACAGTGCAGACACAGCCTCAGACCAGAGCCTTGCAAGCCCTTTCATGCTATTCTCCACATCCTGTTTGACTAGTCTTAATTAGTCCCCTACCAACTCCGGATTTTCCACAATTCTTGAAGAAGAAGCCTGATACTTGGAAAGAAGCACTTCCAAAACCTGCTTCAAGGATCCAGTTCTCTCACTGGGACTCTCTCAGTCTGTCACAGGAGAATACTTACAAGGGAGGAAGAAAAACACTGTCCTGGAGGTTTCAGCTCAGGGAATGGGAAACACATTAGTGATATTCCCTTCTAAGACAACTGCTGGAGACCTCTTTACATTTTGCCATCCACAGATTGAGGACTTCTTGCCAGTGGCATAGCCTGTGAGAGGAACTCAAAAGTAAGCTTCACAACACATTTAAGTGCAGAACTAACAAAATGTTGAATGAATTCCAGCTGGTGAAAACATATGGCAGATTCTCAGTTTTATCTTCACTATCTTTGTTTGCAAACAAATGTGCATTTGTTCTTCGTTTGTTTTTTACCCAGTGACTTCAAATAAGCATCATTTTAACTATAAGTCCCTGGTGAACATACAGTCCCATAAAATCACACCAAATGATATACCAAGTATAGAAAGGCCTTTACAAAGAGGAAGAGTAGAATCTGTTGTCCATGCCTGTGATTTACAAAGCAAGAAGCAGTGGGCTTGTTTTGCAGGAAGAAAGAATCAGATCAGAAATTGAGAAAACCTTTCCAAGAAGAGGTTGCCTGGGGAGGTTGTATTCTCCATGCCTGGTAGCCTTTAAGAACATATTAGATCAATATCTGTCAGAAGTGATATCAGTATCATTGCGCCTCCCTTTCCATAGTTTATGATTCTCCTTTGAACTTAATTAATCTTCCGAGTTTTAGAAAACTTGCATCCAGCTGGAAAATAAATTACCACTCAGTAGTATGGTTATTTAAGAAGATTTACACTTCTAGAATATTCAGGAAATGGAATAAAAAGGTTTGCTTTAAATATAAATGATCATTGAAGTGAATCTACAGAAACCCACTGTTGAATCTACTGAAACACACTGCATGGAAAAGGGCCAAAGTTGGAAGACACTATTCTTTTGTTGGTAGTAAGTCCTATGTTCTTATTCTTCCTCCCAAAAAGCAGAGTTTCAATAAATATTGACATTTTAGACATTCCCAGAGGTCAGGAGTTTGAAGAAAATGGGTTGTAGTGAGATACTTACATAAAGATCTCTGAACTTCTGGATTTTTAGAGTCACCACTGGAGTACCTGCCAGAAGTGAACCCACATTAACATCTGCCAGACAGGCAATCCTAATGGTGTTTCTATTCCAATTGTGCTTGGTTATTAAATAACCTGCTTGTGTTTTTTTCCACTTTTGGAAAGGGAGGTCTCAGCAGGCTTCATTAATGTGTCCTACCACCTCTACTAGGCAACAAACATCGTCGTTTTTGTGTGGCTGCTGGAACAGAGCATTTATTCCACATTTGGGCACAGAGCACGTGCGTACAGCCATGACTTCCCCTGAGTGTGCAGAGCTATGAAGCAAAGTCTTATGATGGAAATTGTCTGTGTCCCTGACCCTGCAGTGTAGGAGTGCAGGGAAGAGCCTGCACAGACCTGGTGTCACTATGGAGTGGTGGTTGTTGATCCTTCTTCACTTATGCTGATCATTGGCTGCAATGCTCTTTGGCATCCTTAAAGTCCTGAGCTACCTGGTATTCAGTGTGATAAATTGTGACTTGGAAAGAGTCCTGAAACAATAAGAAACTGCAATAATCCCCAACTAGAGTTTTTAACAGCATAAGAACAGGATGTGTATTCTCACTGGTTTTATTTGTGGGATTCAGAATGCCATTAAAGCAGCAAAAAGGAGGGAGGGGGATTGCTTTGCTTTGCTTTGCTGTTAAGGGTGGATTGGTTTATTACTGCATTCATTATAATTAAAATTCCATAATATACCCACATAAAGGTATATGTCACAGTTAAGTTGATATTTTTCTTGCTTTATTTATGACCACATAAAATATGGTTTCCTGAGCATAATCTCCAAAAGCTCAGGGATTTAAGCTCCACCCCATTTATATATCTTAAACACTACACACAAATGTAATTGCTGTGGCTCCTCTACTCGCTCTCCACACTTCTTAAAAATGGTTCAGGCCAAAGGTAATATGTTTCTTACATGCCAAGTACAACTCAGACAGCATTAAACAGTTGGTTCTATATTTACTATTAAGATAAAAAGTAAATATATATTGGATTTGAGACTACTAAAGCTCAAAATGCTGACTAAAACCTGTATCTGAGGATATTCTGTATTCATAAAGGAGAAACAACCAGAAGGACCATTGCTAGCTCCTCAGAAGTTCCAGTGGTAGGATAGGCCAGAAAGACACATTACAGGACAGTTTTGGATGGAAGACAGTTTTTTGAATAGCTGAAGTTCTTGAGCAGTCCCACAGAGAGGCTGAGACATCTCTGTATGATGCCTGCTGGAGCCCGTGCCTTTGAGATCATTGTTTAAGGCCCAACACATTTTCCCTCACTTTGCAGAAGATCCAGGAAACTGGAGGGCTTGAAGCCTTTCAGCACAGAGGCAGAAAAGGAGGGAAGAGAAGGGAATGGGAGGAAGAAAATTCCTCTGGTCACATTAGAGCTTGGAATTGCCTCCAGAGGAAATAAATTTTTTACAGTCACTGACTACCACCTGCCTCTGCTACAAAGCTGAATTTCTGAATTTTTTTCATGTTTTCTATGCTTATACAAGAGAGAGGCAGTTCTGTGCTCTCCTGCAACCAGGATTTTAAAGTAGACTGTTAGTAAACCTGTGTATATGACCTCAGATCAAAACTTTCAGTTTTATAAGAGGATTTTGAAACAATTCATAAAACTCAACGAAGAGGGAGAATCAGGAAAAAGAGATTTATGAGACAGTCTAGAATTCATGAACCTTATTTTAACAAAGAGAAAACTGTGAAGAGGCTCAATTCTTCTTCCTCTGCATGGGAAGTCCATGATGGCAGGAATTTTTTTTTAAGTATGCAAAAATTTACCAGGCTCTAGTAACTAGCAGCCCTCAAAAGATGTTCTTTGACATTTCACACTGATTTTTATTAAGCATTGAAACAATTCATTTGGGCGTTTACACTGAAATTATTTATTTGGTGTTCTCCTTGCATCCCTGATTAAAACAATGGATGGCTGCCTGAAAGATTTTTGTCAGCCAGTTATGGACTTGCTGAAGAAAGCCTTACTGAGGGAAGTGCCAAATGCAAAGCTTTGTGCAAGGTAGATATGTGATACTGTAGGTAATGGATTATTACATACCAGAAGCTGCAGATAGTCTGGAACTGAAGATAAGGCTCTGCTGCACTGCAGGTGGAAGATGGTACCTTTCCAAGAATACTTTCAGTAATGTTTTGGGGTTTTTTTTTTTTATTTTTCCCTTTCACTGAGGACAATTAAGTAATGGTGATACCCAACAGCAAAACTGTCACACAACCCCCACACTGATACCATGGGGAGAAAAAATGCTTAGAAGGAACAAACAAGATCACAGTTCAGAGGAAAGAGAGCCTCGTTGCATTTGCCTGGGCTGCACATGAGCCTTCAGCTCAGTGGTGACCACACATCCAGTGATAAGCTGAAGACTGTGAATGCATTGGTTTCTTTTCGCCTGTTTCTGATTATGAGACAATTTATCTTGAGGGCAATTTTTTGTCCATGTGACCCAGAGTAGATGGTATCTCAGTATCCATGGCTGGAAATTTTCATCAAGAAAGATGCATGATGAAACAAGTCAGAGACAAATGTGTCCCAATGAAAAAACTCAAAAGCTCTTCTCCCTTCTCCTTATTATTGTTTCATTTGAGGCCTTTTGCTGGACATCTGGTCCCTTAAGGTTGAGTGTTAAGGTGGGGAAACCCACTGGCCATGCCCACATCGTGCCTGGAGTCTGAGTCTGGGGTTATTAGTTATTCCCTTAGCACTGGTGAAATACTAAAACTCTGTTCCCCTATTACTTTATCTTAATAATTGCTGAAGAAATGCTTGCAGACATTGAAACAGTGGTTTGAAAAACATTAAGTAAGCCATTAGCTTTGATGTTAACAGATTATACTCTGCAACTAATGGTGAATTTTGCTATTATTTCCTTTCTAAAAAGGGCAGAAAAGATAGATTTTTAGTTCTTAGGGGCCAAATTGATGAGATTAACTGCACGCATTTCATTTATCAAGAGCATTAAGTGTTTTGCAGTGACCGATGAGTGTATTTTAGATATACTGAAAACACATAGATATATAGTTTATTTCTTTTATGTTAGAAGTTGTCTACAAGAGAGCCATTATTTACATCCTTTATATCTAATCAAGATAAACTCTCAGTCTCATAAATAAGAACATACTTATTTGCTTTAGTGACTTATTTGAGTCTGGAAAGAATTGCTGAGCAGGGGCTGGGCTCGATAATAATTCACAAAGCTAAAAATTCAGTCTTGATACATTCTTGACATGAGACACATAATTTTTCACATATAAGAACAATTACCTCATGTTTACACAGCATTTAAAGCATGGAAAGTGATTAGATTTTACCATCTCTGGCATGTCCGGGATGTACAAATTGCTACTGGCTCTTTATATATGGAAAGACATCCATTTAATGCTCTTTAATTTGGTGCCACTTATCAGTCTGTGGAAAGGTTCACTCCTGGTGCTGGTGATGAGTATGAAGCACAGGCCTAGAAACAACTGCCAGAGAGGGAGGAGGCTTTAACAGGGAGATAAGTGTTAAGATAGATCTGCCTCCTCGAATCAGTGGGATGAGCCCCATATCCCAGCAAGCCCACTCCTCATGGGGCTGATAACACCTTCCAGTGGTGGGAGAGGTCAGCTGGCTGCTACGGGCAGCCTGCGCACTTGGGAGGGAAGATGGATCCCAACCAGCTAGAGAAAACAATCAAATGATGGATTTGAGCTCACCACAGTAGCTGTTCAGCAGGTGGAGGTGCTCCAGCAGGCTCTCCTGGAAGGGCAGAGGCATCCTCTTGGCACAGCAGGAGCCTTTGCCATGGAAGGCTGGGAGTGCCCTTCAAAAGGGAACCAAGAGGGAATGCTCGTGCCCATGTCCCAGTTCCTTTTCAGAGAATATCTCAGCTCAGAAGTGGAATCCAGACTGCAAAATCCCACTTCTCTTGCTGTCTGCCATGCTTGTCCTGTGTGGGGTCTGAAAACCAAGCCCATTCTCCTTTCTCCAAGTGTCCTTGCCATCACTAATGCAGCACCTAAGCTGTCATCACCAGTAGATCAGAGTTAAGCTCTTCTTCATTTGCACTGATGCAACTGCAGGGATGCTGCCACATTTGTAGCATCTGTGCATGTCTGTATTTCAGTAGCAGTGAACATTTGCTCAAATTTGCTTAATAAACAGATTACATATTGCACTTTCTTTAAATCACATTGCATGCATTATCTAATTCTAAGATGAACGTGTCCAGGGATAGACAGCTTGGCTCAAGGTCTGGGATATTAAGTATTCTGGGTTGATCTCCTGACCTCCTCCCCAAGTAAGGGCTATACTGCTGGCTATCCCAGACTAATAGACTTGTTATTTCTCTGATTCCTGTATAGCAGTGTCTGGCACAGAGAACAGGCCATGTATGGTGTTTCTCTTAAAGATTATGAAAATAGCTTGAAAATGCTACAGCTTTGCTGGAGTGACCAATTTTCTGGCTATGATTTTTGTTTATTGCTATTAAATTATATGGTTTCATATTCTGGAAACACCTTCGTGAACCATTCTTTGTTTGCTTTTGCAGTCTCAAGCACGTTAGTAAATAAATACAGACCCAATGTCTGGTGCCATCAGTTTCATCTACCAGTGTGTGATATACTGTCTTTCATGAGGAGAGTTGGAGACATAACTTATGGGCCTCAGTGGTCTGAAAATTAGCTACATGCTATGCAAGCCCTTGGTGCTTTGGCCACCCTACGAGGTATGCAACCCTTCACAAACTTTCATATCCACAATTCTGTGTTGCATTATTGTTATTGAGGACATCAGGGGATGGATCAGGAAGGAAGCAATGAGGTGGGCTTTTTTCAATGAAAACTGTGAAGAAAAATTTTCAGGAACTTTATTTTTCTTGTGGGATATCTGTGGCTAATCAAGGGAAATCAGCACTCCCACACCCTGTCCAAGCTTTAAAAATATGGCTTTAATGGAAACAAATGCTAGTATTTTTAAGTCCAGGCAGGCTGGAGGCCCTCAGTGTTTTCAAACAGAGTAAATCAGAAAGGGCAACACCCTCATAATTTATATCAAGTTTACATAGATTTCCAAGGTACCAATTAAACCACTTGGTCTCAAACAAAATTTGTTTTTCCATAAACCAGAAATAATATTCAATCTAGAGGCTTTGTGCCCCATCTTCAGAACAACTGCATGAGTTCTCTGTTGAAATCAAATATGTCTGGGGCACAAAGACCATATGGATTCTTCCCAATCATATGTTTAGGAAGGGTATGTATAGAATGGTATCACAATCTAAAGTGTACTGCTGTTTAACTCTTTTGAGCTCCAGTCTCAAAGGGGAGGGATATGTGGCATTGCATCCAGATTGCATCCAAGGTAAGTTCCTCAAAACAGCTCTGACTCTATGGAGATCCACAAGTATGGCTCCAAACCCGAGCACTATGACAGATCAACAATGCCTCCAAGGTGTGTCTCACAGTTCTAGCAAGTCTCTTGAAAACCGATTCTTACCCTGGGTGTTTATTCCCCTGGCTGTTTACAGGCTGATCCCAGCCTCGAGAGGCTGTGTCCCCAGCTACCTTCAGCCATAGCTTAACCCTCCCTCTGACCTGCTGCTGCAGTGGGAGAAGCTCTGTGTCAACAAACTGCACAACATTGGCAATGCTTCAGAGCCTGCCTGAGCCTCCACACCGCCGCCGCCGCTGCCATGAGCAAAAGTAATTAGAGACCGTTTGCATCGGTTGTTTGGAAATGTGAAAACAGCAGTATAAACAACAGCAGGTCAGGTCAGGGAAGGAGGCTGGCACTTCATGAGGCCACGGCTGGAGCCTGCCCAAGTGTGAAATTCCCAACTGGGAGAGAACATTTGGAAAAACAATGCGCTCGAGGTTTATCAACACAAATCATCTCCTAAGTGGCACATTTTATTTAGAGTATGTGTGGCCTCCATCTAGAAGAAGGGAAGTTTTTATCAATCTGAGCTTTATCACTTCCAGATATCTCTTTCTTTGTTTACTGGCGGCATGCACAATGCCTTCATTTTGAGCAGTCCAGTTTAAACACAAGTGGGGCTGGATTTTTTTGTGGAGCCTGCAGTGAACTGCCTATGCTCCCTTTTCAAAACCATGCTCGTAAATCTTCCCTTCAAGCCCTGAAACGCCTCTTTGTGACTGTCACCCTTGAGAAACACAGCATCCTGGCCCCAATACATGAATCTGCTTTGGCTAGAAGACTGTCCCTGCTCAGGAAAGCACTTTGAACCCTGCTCAGCTTTGAGGAAGGGCTTCAATGCCTTTCTGAAGAGGAGGAGGAGGGGTTTTCTGCTGTGGGTCAGAAAATCAGAATCACAGGGCAATCTGTGGAAGAACAGGAGTACATAAATAAAGCCTACATAAACCTAAAGTAAGCAGGATGAGAATTGCCTCTTAAAATTCAATCAGGGTAGCTTCCTGGGTGTCCTGAGTTCCTAGGTGGCCATGGCACCCTCTTTGAAACTATGGTCCTTCTCCCCACAACTGGCACTGGCTCTATGATGGGGCAGAGATCCTCATGGGCAGCTGCCACCAACATTTCAGGTCCCCATTATGCATAAATTAAGGGACATCTGTAGGTTAAGTCAGCTGTTATTCATGGCTTGCCTTTCCATAGCACTTGTTAGAAGGGGGTTTTCAGCACTTGACAAATACCAGACTTATTCTGGGTGAGGCAGCCTGGCATTGTTACTCATATTTTAAAGTGGGAGCAATGAAGAAGTTTTGCTGAAATATAACTGAAAAACCCAGTGGACGAGGTGAGAAAAACATCTGCCTCTGTTCTTCACCAAGAAGAGCTCATCTGTCTCCCTGTGTATGGGTAACACAGGAGTTACAACCTAGAAGGCCTTGCCAGAGCCACGAAGCCACTTTTGCCATAATTTGCAGAGCTGACTAAAAGAAACACAGCACATTCCCACAGTTTAGCTGCCACTGGCCTAGTGATGAAGCCACGATGCCATGTGACCACTTGGATAGGTCAGTATTTTGGCACGGTGACTGGAGCAGTCCCTTCCCACTCTTCCCACTCTTCTCTCTGGACCTCAGGCAGAAAGCAGTGCTGGCTTCACTCCTGGCCAGCACTGACTGCCTGGGGGCAAGGGGAAGCATTCAGCCACATGGGCTGAATGCCCTGTCCAAGCAGTTGCTCTTTGCTTCAGGAAAAAGACAGTGTGCCAGACAGGCTTATCCCATTGGCCACAAGTCAGACCTTGCCTAGTTAAGCCGGCAAGAGTTATTTTCTGCCCATTCCTGGGGAGTTTTCCAGCACCGCAGCATCAGCTAGGGACTTGAATATTTGAAGACTTATCTGCCATACCATTCTGAATGTACCAGCATCAGTAAGTTCATACCTTTAAAAGCCTCTTCTCATAGTGTGTAGATCGTGTGTAAATCTTTGTAAATCTTTGTCTTCACCTTCTCATTTAGCCCTAAGCTTAATGTCTTTATCCTCCTAAGCTCTTCCCAAGGAAAAAATTTGGCTTACATTGTGACACTGAAGGTTTACTACCTTAAAGTATCTGAACTAACAGAGTACTATGGCATGGTACTGGCCCTGTAAGTGGCTTCAATGTGCAGGCAGCATTGTTTCCTGGTCAATACACATCAAATACAGTCCAACAGGCTTTCAGTAAGTCTTTGAGGTATAAATGTGACTGAATGCTTTGCTAGACATCATCTCTTTGAAAGGTTACAGAGAAACAAGTTTTGGCTACTAAAGATTGTGCTCTACAGTGTGGGACAAGGAACAGAGAAAAAGAAAAGACAAATTTCACAGAAATCTAGGCAATGGTTGGTGAGGGAGGCAACCAGCCAGTACAGAGTGGAAAGCCGGTTCCTGTAAACATCTGAAAGCTGGTCTTGATGACTTTCTTTGCACTATAGCAAATCATCATATGTTTGCTGACACCTTCAGAAAACTCTAACTGGTTTTTCAGGCAGGACTTCGATGTGTAAAATTGTTATTAACTCTTCCTCAGGAACTCATATGTTGCAAGGTGTCCTCTAACTCTGCCTTTTTTAATACTTTTTCTCAGGTTAATTGACATGGCCAAGATGCTTATAGGCCCATATTTCTTCAGTATCTCACTAAGCCCTCTTAAAAGTCAGTATTACATATGCCTCATTTCAATCTAATAGAGCCAGTAAAATTTTAAGCAAGAAGTTACACATCATCCTTAGTTATTCAGCTATTTTACCTGTGACTTCATTTAAGAATGGCCCAGCCTGGATGATTTCTGGTTGAGTTTTGTCAGTTTGTTCCACAACTTCCTCTACAGCTAGATACTCTGGTTAAGTCCCCATAAAGACAGGTTCCCACTTGGCAACATGACAAGGAAAAAGAAGCAAAGAAATAAAAAGTATAAAGCCCAGAGCAGCAGCAAGCCTACCCAGCAAAGAGCTTTCCCTTGGGTTACTGGCAGCAGCTCTATTTCTGGATCCTGAATGATTTCTCAGAGTACCTGAAATTCACAGGGTTTTTCCCACTGTCTTCATCTTTCACTGTGAATAGTTGGGTCATGGTCTTCACATTTCTCCTCTCCCTTGGAAGAAATCTTAAGGAATGAGGAAGGTCACGGGCTCCTCTTGAGAATAAGCACTGCTCTCAGAAATTATGTTTAAATCCTAATTTAAGACACAACCAGATCGTCACACCTTCTGCTGTAAGCAAACTCTAGGCTGGGGCTGATAAGGGGCCTGTGTGTCCATAAATGTGACCCTGAGGTGCTAAAGGAAGGGAGCAAGAAGGGGCAAGAACATGGGGGTCAACCAAGGGAGGTCCAGGCAGAGCTGCAGGAACAGGATACCTAGCTGAGCCAAAGGTCTTGAGACATCAGCTACTCAGTTCCCCCACTGGTTGCGTTCTGATTGCTCCATTTCGTGTTCCAGGCACCCTAAAACCATCTCTATTTTCCCATGGAGTGTCAGCCGTGCAGGGACTGTTGGAGCATTATGGCCTCTTTTGAACCCATTAATACTGGCAGCACCATGCAGAGTTCAGTACCCAATTTCAGTTTATTTAAGGCTTGTTTTAAAAAAACATTATGTGCCGAATTTTATTAAATCAACTTAATAGGAGCTGTGAAGTAAAACAAATAAATATGGAACTCATTTCTGCAGTTAGTGGGAATTATTCTGTTTGTTTACAAAGGCCATTAAAAGCTTACTGGAGGTGTTCATTTCAGCAAGGAGGCCTCATTGATGGATCAGCATAGCCTTGTCAAAACTGTATCCAAAATTTCACAGCAGTGCTCTCATTAGGCTCTAATAGTTGAAAGAAAACACAATGAAGAGAACTATTAATGTTTCCTGGTGGCCTCCAACCTCCTTCACATTAGTTTTCCCAAACCACACTGCATAAAAACTTTTCTAAGATTTTTGGGGGCTGGTAGCTTGCAAAAAGGACAGAAAAAGGAGGAGCTGAGTGGTTTGTGTTCTTAAAACAAGGCATATTAAAACAGAAACCTTGATAGCTGCTTAATCTGTTGCACAGTGTAAAGTCTCTGATAAAATGCTCAACAGCAGAGAAAGAGTTATACATTAGTAAAAATGCAAGAATAGTACCACAGAGTATTAAAATCCCCATTTTAAAATGTGAACTAAGCATTTCTTAGGTGTGAGACTTCAGGGTTGACCTTAAGTGCTAGAAAACACTAATTTTAGTTGCATTTCAATATGAACCCATGGAGCCATTGTATGTTTTCTCCCACAGATTTCCACAAACTAGATACTTTTTCATGTCCATATTTTTCATATCAAGGAGTCAGAAATTCAGGTGTGGAATAATCTTTTGCAAAACACATTCTATATTTGCTTTTAAGCACTTAATGGTTTTCAAACAGAGGTGATCATCTCTGTTGCCTCCATCATTAGCCACAAGTACTCGAAGAAGTGACCTGCTTTTAGAGAGGTACACAGCCTGCTGCCCCACTGGTGTCACAAAAGGTCTTGGGTACTTGGCATCTCTGCATGTAGCACTTTTGCATAGCTGCACACCTCCTGAGCACATTTTCAAACATTGTAAGCAGCTTTTCTGAGCACCTTTTCAAAGACAACCTGTGTTGAGTGGCTCAGTGGTACAGACTTCTTCCTGTAGGTAGCTGGCATTGGGATCTTGAGACTCTGGTGTGATCATATTATAAAATCTGCCTTCTATTTAGGCTTTTAGAAACATGATATGGGTCACTTCCTCTTCATCTTTGGACCAGTAACTTGCAAAAATAACTAAAGAGTTCAGATGTGGTGTAATGGCTTTGCAGCTCCTATATTTTTCCCTCCTTATGTTCTTCTTACATTCCCCAGGTGACAATGACAACTTCTTGCCATCATGTGATTGCATTTGTGTGCCATGTCTTGCAGTTACCAGCTTGAAGAGACAGGTTACAAGCCAACAAGGACCAGATCCCCAGAAGAACATCACATACCCTGGGAACCTGGGGGCCTGCTGCCTGCCATCTGAAGGCTTTTCTTGATGTCCTCTCCAAAATCATCACAGTGTCAGCCTAAAATGTCCATGCCTGGATAATCTGACAGCTCAGTACTGTGGCTGTGAAGGAGAGAGATGCAAGGAGGAAAAGGAGGTGCTGGCCATAGTGGTTGTGTTTCCTGCCATCTTCTCATTTTAGAGTCCCACCAAGAAAGCAGGGTTGCAGAATGGAGCCCAGAACTGCTCAAAAAAAACCAGCATCTGCCCCACTCTCTCTCAGACTGTGCCTTGTGAAGGCAGTACTGAGTGAGTATTGCAGGAAGGGCAAGGCAAACAACCATGTGGAGCTTTCACAAAGGGAGTTTCTTAGTGTGTGCGTTGGAATGCTCTTGGGAGGTTTCTGTGATCAGCATGAAACAGTCCATGGATAAAATACAGAGACAAGTCTGGGGACGTGAGTAGGATCCAGAGCCTTGAACAGAAATGAGATAAACTAGAGAAACTGAATCCAAACAACTCAGAGGATACAGTAAATTCCTAGTGTGGGAGGAAGAAAAACAGCTTTGTACAACTTTCAGCTGTGAAGATACTCAGATTTTAAATATGTCAAATTCTGTATTTCAATCAGTTTTATTTTATCTTTGTTTCAATAGAATTTTTTTCCCTAAATGTAATCCTCATTAAGTCATGAGAAAGATCCAGGCTAACTGTTGATGTTAGAGATTACAGGGAAGATGTGACTCTGACTGTCCCCTTTCCATAGCAATAGTGAACAATAATCACTGAAAGCTGTTGCCTTTTAATGAGCAACTATAATACAACAGATTTCCTAGAAGACTATTAAACAGAGATAGAAATCTCTTTAAAATCTTTATTCAGTTTCGCTAATCAACTGCCACTGTTGTTTAAGGTTGGAGCTTTTTCTGTACATTTTCATTATTTCAGAACATCCCATGCCAGAACCATTGTAAAGCTTTCTATTAAAATCCTTCTTACTGTAGTGGGATGAATTTTTTCTTTTTCCAAAAGACTGATTTAATAGAAACTTGGCACCAGAAAAAGTGTTTCTATTTCATTACTATGCTATATAAAAGTTCATGGGGCTCTCAGAATATTCTTTCTAAAAAAAAAAAAATCATTAGCATATGGTTGGATACAGAACTTACAGGCAATTATACAGTAGTCATCTTTCAAATACACACTTCCTGTGTTGTTGCTAAGACTATTAGTGATCATTCTTAAAATGCAGAGTGAGTATTGGAATGCAATTCATGCTCTGCAAATTTTTCAGAATGTTCCTTAAGTCACTTTTGTGGTAGGTTGTACGCAAAGCAAGAGTTTGAATTTCTTTTTAAGCCTATTCAATTTACACTTCACATTATTTTGTTTATGCCATACATCTAAAATTTTTATTATAGCAACTCTTTTCAGTGTAGCCCAATAAATTGTTGTTTGGCTCTCAGAAACAATAATAATTTTTAGCACTTACATAGGACTTAAGGTTTTTAAAGTGCTACCCAACTATTAACTAATTAATGTTTGTTCAACCCAGTCTGGCCATATAAAGAGGCTGCAGTGAATGAAAAGAACATTTTCCCTATCACTTCTAACGAGATTAAAGGTGTTGATGTTGTACAAACTCAAAAATGAGGCACAGTTTGAAACAACCCACCTGCTATTGATTTTGGCCAAATTATTGGTAAGCTCAAACTTGTAGATTACTTCTCAGTACTATCAAAGGACAAAATGAGAAAGTGCTTGTTTCCCTGCTTTGGTAGCCAACAGCATGTGCTGACAATGGGAAAAAGCCTTCCGTCTTTCCATTTTTGAGTACAGTATGACTTTTCAGCAGCACTGAATGTTTCCTATGTACCCTCTGGGTCATTTTGTCATGCCAAGGGGCACAGGGCCCACAGGGGTTGCTGTCCTTGCATGTTGCTCTCCTCCCAACTTTCCTTTCTTCCCTTTCTCACAGCTGGGCTCAAACCTTCTCCTCCACTGTCTCATCGGGACTTGGACCATAGCTTTGCATTAGAGATGCTTTCTAGCATACATTTGGTTTCAATATATTAAAAAGTAGATTGAGTAATCTTTACGACAGATGGGGTTTCCTGTAAATCAGGACCAAAAGATTACCTTATTCAGTCGTATCCGACGTGGTTGCCCAACAGTCCCCTCTACAACGTTTCCCGCAAGAGTCCCCGGGTTTACCGGGCTTCTGGACCCACAGTAATGATGTTGCAATAATTTCAAAGTATGACTCCTGCATGTGTTCTGGAAATAACATGGCCATAAACATAACTGGAAGTTTCTAACTGTCAGTGATTTCATACTGACTTTAACAATAGCCAGTAAACATATAGTTCAGTCTTTAATCCAATTTTCTCAGTAAAACTAATTTCAGTAAGATGCTCCAGATAATACTTTCTTGTGGGATTACTGCACAGCTTGGGTGGTTTATCATTCAATCTTCGTCTTTTATTAATGCACTGAATATGTAATATATGACCCCCAAATCCTTGCCAGTGCTGTGTTCCTAAACCCATGGAATTAATTAGCTGCTTCCACGTTCAGTTTTGACGGCTTTAACACCACTGGAATTTCACTAATCACGTTAGACATTAGCACCATTCACAGATTTCTATTCTTACCACTTCCCAGTGTTTGCAGCCATCCACAGCTGACGTCTTCGGAGGAGGCAGAAACACTGTGGAGACTCTTCTGCTCACGAGACGTCCCCCTGATGCCGGGGGAACACGCCACAGCTGCAGGGCTCCATGCTGACACATCCACTAACAGGATTAGGGCTCTCAGCAGAAAAAACATATGTCGTTTGCAATATAGCTGGAGAGCTACCAACAACTGTAATTAAGGATGCCTATGCATTTCCATGCTAAGCCCCCGTTTTCATTTGCTCATAACTTTCCAAAACTTTCACCTATAAGGCTGAAGTTTTACAGTCCTGCTTTCTGCCAGATTGTGGCTTTTTTTTTTTTTTGCTGTTGTTGAAAGTTTGAGGGAAAAGGAATATGTCCATTTTTTTTTGAATGAGAGAAGAAAGAAATTTTTTAAAATTCCTTTACGTAATGTGTGGATTGGAACTGATTTATGCTAGAATTCTATTTCATTTAATTTTCATGTGTCATTTTAAACTCTTAAAATGTGTACAAGCAGCTGGTAAGTATGGGATAATATTTTAATAAAGCAACAGATTTTAATAAACATATTTAATAAACATATTTATAAACATATTTAACATATCAGTTTAATAAACATATATTTAATAAACATATTTACAAACATATTTAACATATTTTAATAAATGCAACACACTTTTCCCCTACATCTTGAAATGTTCAGGTACAGAATTTTAGGGTAATTTTAATTACCAGCTAAAAAATTATTCTCTTCTCGATTTCCTCTCAGGCACAGAGAGATCTCAGAACTCCACTCTATATATGCAGCTGTAATAAAGCTCCTCTTGTGCTTTTCAGAGTGAATATCAGGAATGAACAAACAATACTGAACACACAGGCATGTCTTGACCCCTTCTTAGCCTGTTAGGATAATAGCGTGTGGCACAAAAATGATCACTGGTACAATAGGAATATGTGAATATTCTCTGCATTTGCAGACATCTCAGGCTGTTTTGAACCTGAAGGACTCTCTCAAGCCCCTGTAAGTCTATTTCTCATGCGCCTCTTTCTACCTGATGAAAAGGAATCAGTATTAAAAATAATGACAAGATTTTTTTTAAGATAGAAAGAGTTTGTGCCTTACTGACCCATTTAATTTCTGTTTTTTCTCATCCTTGATCCGTCCTCTTCCTTCTTGCTCTCTGGATACTGATTTTAGACTCTTGTAATTTTGCAGTCTCACAAGCTCTTGCTCTATGATCTGCACAAACTGTTCAAACACTAAGGCAATATTTTTACCAATGAGGGAATCCTCTTTGAAAAAAAAACATGTGTTCTGTGCTGATAGTAAATATTTAATTTTAAAAAACTGTTTATTACTCTTGGGGGGAGGAAAGAAAAAGCATGAGTGGCAGTTAGCTAAGATTTTTTATTTTTTCTGATTTTCTTTTTCTTCTTTTCTAAATTAATTAGATATTTTTCTTTTATTCCCTTATTACCTTCTTCACCAAGTTTTCATTCGCACACAGAATACTCAGCATTGTAAATGAGACATTAAGATGCAAGTTGCTTTTAAAATGCAATTATCTTCTCAAGCTTTACCTTTGCAAATAACAATCTATGTTTCTGAACATTCTGGGAGAGAGAGAGGCAACTTTTTCTAACAGTGCTGATCTACAAAATCTGTGCAAAGGATCTCCTCCTGTTCTTTTGAAATGTACTCATTTAAGGATAAGAAACACTTTAAAAAGGAAGCAAATGATCCTAACAACATCAGTGAGGTTTTTTGTTTGCTTCTTTCATTGTTGACAAAAAGATACTGTTTTAGATTACTCACAAATTAGCTTCCTTATAAATTTAAAAACTCTCTTAGGTCCGCAGCATTACAACATGGCTGTTATTTAAATGCTACAGTGCAAGAAGTTACTAAGACAGAAAAAAAGGAATTTTTAGAAGATGAAAATACTCTGAGAACCTCAAATAACAACTTGCCCTGCTCCCGTGAATATACAGTGCTATGAAATGGCCTTTAACTAAGTTTTGTGTACTATTGTCAGACTGGACTCTCATCCCACTTAGGGTCAGGATGGCTAGTGAAAATTTTTTCACTTCCAAAATTTTTGTAGAGTGGACTTCTTTAATATACACCAGCTTGCACAAGAACCCAAACATGAGTGTTCCTTTCATCTTAGGCACTTCTTTAAGACTTCCATGGCACTGGCTCAATGGTGGAGAAGCTAGGATGAACCTGTCTTCCCAGCATGCTGTAACATGATGCTTTCAGCACTTCTTCCTCCTAATTAGTCTCCAATCTCCAGCTCCACTTCACAACAGTTTCCCTACATCTCTAGCATTAGCTGAGAGAGTTCTGCATCCACAGTCCAAGATGGGAACATGCCCAGCTACCCTTTATAGGCTCACTGGTGCTGTCCATCTCTGTGGAAGTAGACCGAGGCTCTGGAGGACTCACCCTTTGAAGAAGCAGGTAGTTCAAACGTGTCAGCATTTAGGCAAATTGTCACACATTCAGTGAAAGGCACATCCTGAAGCAAATCTCAGGCCTCTTTCCCAAAGCAGTGCTTGTAAATTAATTATCTGATAATTTTTAGCCTTTAAAAAGCAATGTATTCTCCCCAAATCTCTTAGAAACAGCAGAATATTTTTGCTGAAATTTTGCCAAGAATATTTGATACCAAAAAGCTATCCCTGGAAAGAAAAAACACCTGAATGGTTGAAATCTGGTAAAACTATTAGAAGCTGAAAGCAGGTTCTTGTAATGAGAAGTGTTAGATATTAGGTTCAGTAGTTCCATCTTCACCTACAATATTTGTGCATCCATGCAGAATGTGAACACAGGATTGGTACAGAGGAAAAAAGTGTGTCATGATACTTGGAGCACATCATGTTAGTTCTGTGATTTATGTTTTTAATACAGCCTCTCCTCTAACTCTGTCTTCTATGGAGCCACAAATGCAGCTCAAAACAGGCTTTAGCCCAACATATAAAAAGGAAATGTGAGACAACAGAAGATGTTGTTGATTCCCATCTTATCCTTGTCCAATCCCCCCAGTGCAACCCCAGCCTGTTAAAAAAATCAGAAATCTCAAAAATGCACATTCTTTCTAAATTAAAAAATAAGAACAAAAGTCATCAATGAAACTTTTTTTTGCTGTAAATAATTCACTAAGCTGTAGAATTCACCAGATAAATAGCCTTATTGTTTTACCTTGAACTGGGGAAATGCTCACATGGTATGTTCAAAATTGTACCCCAAGCTTTTGCAATTTGTTCTTAAATTCCATTAAATAACCTTCTTAGGGTAGGGGTGAGTGTGTGCTTGGTTTTGTTTTTTCTCCCCAGAGAGAACTCCCACTATCGCTTTGGAAAAACAATTATCCTTCATGTACTTCTCATGATGTTTTCCCAACAAATGAATTGGCTTTTTTTTTTTTCTTTTTTGCATCCAGCTTCAATGTCAGTTGAGCCCCTGTACTTCAGCAATTCCTTCAGATTTTATTGCCCAAATACCTGTAGCCAGCACCCTGGTCTTTCAAGAATGGCTCTCCAAAGCCTCAGTGGATCTACTGGAAGCTATGAAGTGCAACGCAGTCATTTCAGCTAAACATTACCAGCTCCTGACCCTGGAATGGGAAAAGTCAAAGTTCTTTTGGAAATGACACATTGTGACCTGCAGTCTGCTGTAGCACATTAAGTCTGATAAATGATCAGAAATGATGACTTAAACAAGCACCTAAGAGAGAGTATTTTGCTTAATGTACCCAGCAGTTAACCTTATGTAGTCACATTGCATAGCGGGCTCATTTGGAAGCCGTGTAGGCTTAGCTGAGAATAAACAAAGCGTTGCAGTACCATTAAACATTTTCTACATCTTCCTTCTGTGTTAATCTGGTTCAGTGCTTCTGTCATGAAAATGAACTGAATGGAGTTTCCCACACTCTCGACCACAAAGAGTGCACTATATTGCCTTTACGAGGGCTGTTTTGTACTTTCCTGAACACATGCCTGTTTCAAGAGCAAACCCTGATTTTCATAGAACAGAAGAGGTCTGCAGCATAGAAAAGAAGCAAACTCAAAAGCAGAAAAAAATGTGGAAGTGATGTCAAAACCATGCAGCTTTTCCAGGTGGCAAAAAAAAGTCCTATGTATGCACAAAAAGAAGTTATTTTCTTTTCCCACATCCGCAAAATGTTCTCCACATGAAATGCCAAATCTAATCCTCCTGCCTAATAAGTTCTCAAATTTTTAATTTAGGCATTTTTGCTAGAGCCCTATAGGTACTAGAATAATGTGAGCTTTTTCTCTGTATTAAGTTGCTCAGCCATAATGACTTCATCATTTCATTTAAGCACCTGTTCTGGAAAATAGGTCCTTATCCTCCAAACACTCACATCTAGTAAGTATTCCCATTTGAACTCTAAAAGTTGTATCCCAGCTCTTTAGGGTGATTTACGGCATACTATTAGAAGCATCTATAAGCACCTGAAATGTGTCAGTGGATGAACATGAGCAATAATTGTAAATATAGTTTATGAGTTAAGCAGTGCACTGATATTGGCGGCCAATGCTCAGCAAAATACTGAATCTCCCAACTCCTGTTTAAACTCCCCACTGACTTCAGCTGGAATTTAGACTTCAAATGGAAAGTCAGGAGGCCAGATGCTTTGCTGATCATGGGTCTTTGGCTGCAAAATGCTGAGTCTTCCCAAAGGAGACAGTGGAAATGATAGTAGAGGTATTTTATGCATGCATGACTCTTCTTGGAGTTTGTTCAATGGAGGGAAATCACTCCTGAAGTTCAACTGTCTTTCTTTTTTCTCTCACAGTCTTTTTTCCAAAGACTTTATTACCAACAAACTGAAAGAGTGCCTGTGCCCTGGAGGAGGGGTTAGGATATGTGCTCTAGCCATCAAGGCAGACAACCCAGCTCTTCCATGTCGACAAGAAATGACTAAGCCCTTTATCCGTAAAAATAATTTTACTTTCTGATGAAGAGGAAGTCTGCTGTCTTTGCTTCTCCTCTGCCTCTACCACTTTTCTGCAAGCATCACTTATCTCTGTGCAGAGCAGAAGGATGAGGCAGGATTCACAGAACTCTGTGCTCACAGATTTGAAGTCCAGATCCCCTTCTTTGTACTGCCTGACTCACCTTTAGCTTTTTTCACCTTGGCAAAGACATCCTTCATTCATGGTGCTTCCTTTCTCATATGCCAAATATCTCCATGATTTTCTCCACTATTAGACAGTTAGGATATAATTATTGCAGAGGTGATCTTGGCCCAACACACCTAAATATTAGTTTATGCTCCTATTTCTGCAGTAGCATTAGTGGAAGATATGTATCCACATAAATACCAGAATTCTCTCTGCTACTTTCTGTCTTATTTTAGCCTTCTGTCTTATTTTAGCCTCCTACTTGGAAATCTGCTGGAATCCTTTGCATTATGTATTGTTGAACTGTTTCTGTGAGACTTGAGCTTGGCTGCAACTGGGATTCCTTTACTTTTGTTTTTAAAGTTAGTATCTGAAAGAAAGGAAAATAAACATAAAGTCTGAATTTCCTGCGGGACAGTGGGAAGGGGAGAGATCAGATCAGCTGTAATATGTTGGTGTTATTTTCCCAGGATAAGCGTCTTTAATAGTTTTGGGGTTTTTTTTTCCTCCTATTTATTTATTTATTTATTTATTTATTCGCCCTTCCTAAAATCAACTACAGGCTCTTGGACAAAACTGGAAGATTTTCCGAGTTTCAGAAATACCAGAGTTCAAATTTTCAAAGACCACCTCTAGGGGGAATCTCCTTCTGCTCAGTGGTATTCTTACAGCATGGATGCTTCCACAGCAAAAATATTTGAAAGTGGAAGACCTAAGCTATTTTCCTTGCTCAACCTGCCAGTGGGCAGCTGCTGCTGTCCTGTCACTGGTATCACCCTATCCTCACTTATCTCTGACTGGTCCATGAATATTGCAGGCTCCTGAGAGTGGATAGAGCCTGAGCTGGCATGGTGTCAGCACAGTAGGATGACATCTTGTTCTTAAGCATCACCCTCTAATTCCTATAAGGAACAGGAGTAAGAGCAATTTCTCTCCCTAGGAACCTTACCTGCAAACATTTTTTTTTCTATCCAAGCTGGTTAAACTAAAATACTTTTGCTAATGTGTTTCATTGGGCACTGGCTTGAGCTGTTTGGGAATTCCCTCCTGGAAAGTTGTAGCTTAACTGAGACAAACCTGGCACAAAAGCTATCACACACAAGGGCAGAACAAGTAAACACAGCTATCATCACGGCAAAGACAAGACATTGTGGAGGCTTTGATGTGAAGTAGGAGGAATTTCTCAACACAGGTCCATTCTTGCCCCTTAAGCAGCTCCTCTACTTGAAGATATAACACATGCAGAACTTCTCTACTCTAAAGCCACAGTGATGTTCTTCAGTGTAGACATGATCAGAAACAGTATAAATAACAGAGGATATTAACAATGATTGCAAAGTGAGAGAACTCCACACCTCATTTATCTGCAAATGGCACAGACTATACACTTTATTGCTAATTAGTTTGTTCTCCGGAGGAGAGAGCTTCAGGTGAACCATCAATGTGCAAGGGCAAAATGAAATTAGGGCTAGGCCTATCTGCAGGGCAAGTCTCTAAAGCTGTGCTTCATGCTTCTCCTCTGCAGTCCTCAGCTTTCCCTGCAGAAGATGAGCCATGGAGCTTGCAGGACCAAGGTCTTCACTGCAAAGCCTCCTCTGATGTCTCGATTCCCAGTGAGTCAAGAAAGCTTATCCCTCTCATTGAAAGCAACAGAGCATCCTTCCTTAGATGGACCAGCCTCTGCACACTGAGGGCCCCATGCACACAGGGCTCTGCATCCCTGAGGAATGCATACCCAGCTGAAGTTTTGAGTATTTGGCTATGATCCTGGAATAACCTCAACGAGGTCGATGGATTTTCCCCAGATTTACTTCAGTATAATGAGCTAAGAATTTGGACCTCTGTGCCATATTGTGTGGAATTTTATTAATTTTAAATAAAGTTTCCACCTTAAATGAATTGCAAGTGTTATCTGTTTATATATATAACTTCATGCTCTTTATTATTTAAAATGTCCAATTTGCTAGATGAAAACATAAATACTGACTGCAGCTGTAGAATTTAATAAAACCTCAGGTTTGAGCTAGCAAGTGAAAAAACTATATTATTGGAAACTTGTGGTCAAACTTGAAGCTTGAAGGAAATATTTTAGCACTATCACAATATTAAATTGCAATCATTATTTAATTTATCTTCTCTGAAATGACTTTAGGGAAGTGCACCAAAAGTCCTATTTACCTAAGCCAGGAAATAAGTCAGTGATCAGCTAGGTGGATGAAGTAATTGAAAGCTGACAAGGGACAATATAATGCCACTATTGTAACAGCACTTAGAAGTATTGTTTGAATTTGACCTGCTTAGGAATAAATGTTGCACAGTTTTCATTTCATATAAAAAAAGAAAAAGGAAAAAGAAAAAATGTATAGCAATAAAATGTGTTCGTTTTACTGAATTATTGATATTTTTCTTTAAAATGAAAAATATCAGCTTTGGCACATCTGGAGGAAAGGAATGTTCCCCACAATTACTGAGATTTTGAAAAAAATATAGATATATTAGAAATTAAGGTATTCACCAGTCAGTACTTCTAGCAAAAAGTCTGAACCCCTGGGCAACCTGTGCATTTCAATTGTCACTTTGAACTTTGGAACAAAGGGTAGACTGTAAAACCAGTTTATAAAAAGTATTATGAGATACCACAACTGGCATTTTTATGACCTTATTAAACTACATCCAAGTGTCATAAATTTTATGTAATGAAAGTCAATAGGATCGCTGACTTGATTTTAATATTAGGAACATGCTTATTAGTTTAAGGATTTTTCTGAATAAAAGGGGTATTTTTGTTGTTTTCTTGCCTTAGCAACTGATGTTATGTGGAAGTCATAAATGCCAGATTAAATTTTTTTTTGTGTTCATATAATAATATTCTTAGTAAATTACTTGGGAGTAATGAGCAGCTTTTCTCACTAAGTAAAGCTAAAGGTGTTAATTTAGACTCAAAGTATTTACCAATCTTATGACAAACAGTGACTGACCAAGTTTAGATATGAAAACTAAATTATGGCTTAGGAAAAAAAGATCAGTCTTTCAAGACTGAATACTCACAAAATCTTGTAACATTTTTTTCCCCAGTGTCCTGTCTCTGCAGTAGGAGAACAGCTGCAGATGTCGGTTCAAAGTAAACTCATTTTTAGATCTGTTGCTGTTTTAGATGGAGAGCTTATGCCCAGAAGTAGCACAAAAATGTATTGAGATATATCAGAAGCAGAGTGCTCACCACAGGGGGATGTTATCTGTGCTGTTCTCTTGAGAACTTCAGTTAGCTGAACCAAAGGTCCATCTGAGCCAGCAGTCTGCCTCCAAAGCTACCCAAAAGTGTAGTTAGGGAAGGAGATAAGAGTCATGAGAGAAGAGCATGCATTTATGGGACTTCCTGTCTGCTCCATCACCCTCCTCCAGCCATTTGCAGCACTGGCAGGGAGAGTTAGGGTGAATGCTCATTAGTTGCAGAGGCATTTCTGGTAAATGCTTTGTTCTTGTCATGAGAAAATGAGTGATGTTTGCTATTTGTGGGATGTTCAGGTGTGCTTAGTGGAAATTTTGCTTTTACATGGAGGACAGAAGGATCCACCATTATATTCCTGTCAGAAATTTGTTTTTAAAAAGAGAGAGGGGCAAACAACTGGGTCAACAAAAATACGTTTTGGCCATTCCTGAGACTTATGCGTCAAAAAGCACCATAAAATTTACCCAGTGTATTTTATACATTCAAATTATTGAGAATTGAACTGGGCTGGGTTGTGCAATGGGAATGGCACAATTTTTCCTCCTCAATTTTTCCTCATGTTATAGGGAATTCCATTGTATCCCTCCATTCTGCACTGGGATCTGAGATTTTTGGGGATGCCTAGGGTGCCCTTTTCTCTCCCACTTTTTGCTGCAACATCCAGTCTTCTCCATTCTCCATTTCCATTTATCAAGGGCCAGAAGAGCACAAGGTGGTCCTGCCACCATCAACAGATTCACCAACAGCTCTTCATGGAAGCAACTTCCTTTTACCCTTTCAGACAGCCATTGGCTAAATGTCATGTTGCAGTCCATAAATGGCTGTAGATGTGGGTTTTATTACCTTGCAGATTTACTTAAAATACCAAAAAGGAAGTTAAAGCTTATTCTAAGCTTTTGGAGGGAAACAAAACTCAAAACATCGATGCAATCAGTGACATATTAGAGAATTTCACACATAGACCTGATGCAGGACTGCCACACTAAAGGGGGGAAGAGACAAGAGAGAAAGAAGAGAATCCCCTGAAAAAGAACCCAATTAAAAAAATTTAACACTAAAAAAAACCCAAACCAAAAATAAACAAAAACAAAGTAAAAGGTAAAGCTGTAGGGAAAAGAAAAAAAAAAGGAGACATTAGAATGCCAAAAATAACAGGCTTTTTAAATCTGGACAGGTTGGAAAAATAAGAAAGATTTATCTCTAACCAAAAAGGGACACATAAACATAGACAATTTGTTGTGACTGAAGTAGTCTCAATGAATGTATAACTGCTTGTTTTTGCCATGATCACACAATTTGTCCCCACTAAATAATCAGCCTGGCAAAAGATTGTACCTTCATCAGCATATCTCCTAAATGCCTGAGAAAGAAAATGAATGAACTCTGGAGGAGCAGACCAACAGGAGGAGCACCTGTTAAAATAGATAGCAATTTGTTACAGATACCATTAAACTGCAGCTGTGAATAGGAATTCCCTGCACTGAAAGAAAGAAATGTTAGGGAAATCCTCAGAACGACAGGATACCTGCTGCATGAGTGTCAGGAAAGCTGTAGTTCATTTTGCCTTTTAAACTGTGTGTGGGTGGTAGCAGCCTCAAATGAAAGATCATATGCTCATGTGGGAATGGAAGCAAAACCTCTGCAGGGACTTTTAAGGAACTTACCTGCTTGGATCATAGGGAGAAACTAGTAAAGCTAAGAAGAAAAGGTTAAAAAAAATGGATTTATAATGGTGGGATACATCTCACTAGGAATCAGCTGTCTAAGTTTAGGCCGCTACTGGGACACACTGTTTTGAGTTCTTAGTTTAATTGATAGAAAATTATGGAGTAAAATTCTTTCCTTATTTTAATTAATTGTCCTAAGAAGAAATAATTCACTCTCGTCTCTGACCATCTTTCTCTACTGACTGAGTGCTGGAAACGGGGTGGGTGGATTTCTGATTCCTATGCTGAAAGTCTACTGAATTACAGAATAGTTGGAAGTCCAACTCTTGAAGTGCATTTTGTGGCCGAAGATGGTCATGGCAATACACTGCCAGTTCTGTAGAACAGAAACCTGGGAAGAAGCAAGAGAGCAGGAAAGCAGGAAAGCAAGCAAGCAAGCAAGAAAGAAAGAGGACTAAGCAGGCATTACAGGAATAAATTAAAATGGAAATTATCATCTAGTTCACATCAGTTCAAAAAGAGCAGTGATGAAAGAAAAATGTTACAGAGTAAACTAAAATATTGTTTTTCAAACCAAAAATTTCTAATGCAATGAAGGTTACTCAGAAGATAATAGAACATGTGCTTTTGGAAATACCTGCTAACTATGGAAATAAGTTGTCCTATGTGTATCCTGTGCATGTAGCCCAGGTTTGTGCCTAAATTCGCCTGGTTAATCAAAGTCCTAACATGCTCCAGAGCCTTTAAATCCCAAGTCCTGTTTCTTCACTGGCAAACCTTAGCTCAGAGATGTGTTAGCAAAAGAGCTGTAAACGCTAAATACTACTCAAAAAATCAGTAATATCATTAAAAGTAAGCTTATAAGCCAATCATAAGAACTACTGAGATAGCCTTTCACTCTGAAGGGCACAAGGAGGGCAATGGGGTGAGGTGTGTGTAGTGTAGTGAAGCAGGGACTAATTTGTATTTCAAATGACTCTTCATTCCAAAAATGCCTCGTGGCTCCATCCAGGGTACTTCTGAGTTCCTCAGAACTCACAAAGTGAGTTATGATGTCAGCCAAGAGCAGAGAGAGCAGGGGAGAAATGTCTGTGCTTTTTGTCCTCCCCTGCTGTGTGCCAGAGCTTCCCATGGCTGCCTCCCCTCCAAGGGCATTTCTGCCTGCAGAGAGGGGATTGTAGTGCTGTTCATCAGGGAAAAATCTGAGGATGATTGGAAGGGTTTATATGCTACATCAATAAAATATTACTCATTACTAAATTGCTACTATTTTTATATTGTGCGTTATTATACTATTGCTTCCTCCTATCAAGACTGATATTTATATAATATAATTTCATTTTTATATTACCAGCTTTCATGGAAAAAGGTACTATTTTTAATGCTTGGAACATTAGAAAAAGCACATTAGAACAAAATCAGTAGAGCAAACACAACAGTTTTTCTTGAAAATGTTTCCCTGTTGGAACAAAGGCAGTCTAATTTGAAAATTTAAAAAGAGGGGTTTTTGTACTCTTCCTTAAAACACACATATTCTATTGATGTTGTATCTTTTATGTTTAATCACTGACCTAGAAATACAATTAATATTTTCCAAGTTAACACCACAATCAAGATTAGTAATATCAAAGATATTAATGAAAGCACTGGTTGTCTTTTTCTGGAGGCAAATATCTGTATTCTTGATCACCCAATTAAGGTCACACACAGGGATTCCACTTGGAGCTTTGCATTCTGAGACAGGACTAACAACAAACAGCAATGTCGATAGTGCAGTTCATCATCTTGTTCCTTTTGTAAAACATACATTCCCTTTGATGCCTCAGCAACCCTTGATGTTGAAAGGATATGCAAGGACTGTCTATGGATCATTAGTAAATTCAGTTCATGTGTCTTTTTTTCCCAATGGATCAGTAAAACTGAATTTTTATTCTTCTTTTGAAATATCTGAGTTGGAGGGTTTCCGTCTTTCTTTATTAATGTGTAGACATGTCTGATGGTCAGGGTTGCACAGTGCATCCATCTGTAGCTCCAGGTGTCTGAAGCTGGTCTCTAGGCACTGATAACATAAGGTGTGGTCTACAGAGGAGGGATTTTATTAGTTACATCTTTAGCTACTTGAGGAAGGAGAGCATATTATTTAAGACACTTTGAAGCCTTAAAAACATGTGAAATATGTTTAAGGCATCAAAGTGACTGAAATAGAGGAAAACAGCATGAAACTTGAAATTCTGAATAAAACAGGACTTCTAAATTAGTTTCAAAAACACCCAAACAAGACCTGAGAGATATCAAAAGAGAAGAAAAGGAGAGAATGAAGAAACAAGGCCTGCCATAAGAAGTGTTAGTGCTTTCTGAACTCCATGGTGTAAAACCACTGAAGAAGCAGGACAGAAAGAGAAAGAGGACGTGCACAAAATCATTGACTGTGTAAACATCTGTCTCTTCTGCAAGTAATTCTTTTCTTCCACTTATTACAGGACGGTGCAACTCCAGGCTGTGATCAAGGCCCAGGCTACAGAGACACACATCACAAGAAGGTACTGTTTGCAAGAGATGTGCTCTGATATATTGCACCTTCACCGACAGCTGACAGTGTGTTCTGCCTTCAGGACCTAGTCCTGTAGCCATTGATAGAAATGTTATCATTACCATAATTTGCCTCTGAGATGAAAGGACTTGACTTAGGGTAGGCACTGAGGTAGGGTGAGTTTACCCATCTCTGATCGACCTCCTGCCTCTGCCAGTGTGCTGTGGGAACCTGGAGAGAATAAAAACTGTGTCCATATGCCTCTGAGCTGCAGTGCCTCTTAAAAAACATTGCTTTTTTTTGCAAGCCAGGTCAGTCCTGTGCATCAGGGCAAATCCAGGACAGACTAGTCCAAAAGCTGAGCCTGCCTTTGCACTCCCCTCCACCTCAGGCACTGAAGGAGTTGGTGCTGGGGGGGTTCATTACCTGTCCAACATGAATCCCAGCTAATATCAGCTGTCTGGAATGGTAGGGAACAGAAAATAAAGCTCTGCAGATAGGAGCAAATCTGCTGAGGGGGTCTATAGTCAGGAAATCTGTGAGACAGCTAATAGCCATGTGTAGGCATTTCACATAATAAACTAAACTTCTTATTCCTGATTTGATGGGTAACTATCAGAAGCATTGTTATTTTAGGGTCCCAACATTTGCAGTTACATGTGGAACCACTGTTGCCTTTATGTAGCACTATACACTTTGGTGTCAAAGAGTGAGCCATGTCAAAGATCTGGAAATTTGTCTCAGTTCTTTCTGGTTGTGTTTTATTGCAGTGACTTTCCTACTGCACATCCTCAGGGGGAAGACCCCCCACTCTTGTCTTCTGAAAGTGCTTCTTTGAAAAATGCCAAAATTGCATCAGGGAAAAGTTGTTCAGGCTAGAGATAGTTCTGCAGAGCAACTACAGTTCAGTGCAGAAATTAATATCAAGTGTCAGCTTAACTCTACCTTCATATAAAGAGTGGGATGAAGAACATTGACTTTTGACTACACCTGCATAGAAAGGGCTCCCAGAATGGTAGTGGCACACTCCCAACATCTGCTCCTTCCATTGAACTTAGCTGTAAATTGAAATTCCATTGCAATGTTTTTAGAATCAGTTGAAGTAAGGAGACTGTCAGAAATCCTCTTTAAACTCACCCTTATCCAAACAGGAAGCTGACCTCTAACCCCCGGACGTAACAGTACACCAGTGGAAATTTCATTATCCCCGTTTCGGCTGTACTAAGTGAAAATTAATTGTGTAATTATCTGGATGAGCGCATGTGTAAAATTTTACAATGTGCCAGTTAGATTAAGTAACGTGTTAGTGGCATGGTTTAGTGCAGAGTCAAGGCTGTCTTATAAAAACGGCATAAGAAGTCCAACAAGTTTTGAAGGAAAAGAACATATGTCTGCACAAATGTTAACCTGAGAAAGTAATGTAATATTTAATACCATAACCTGAATAAGATATAGCTGGCTATCTCTGATGATTTATCTGGCATAGAAGAGGTCTTTTGTCTATCACTTTAAACCCACTTAATTTAATGGTCAAAATAGATAAGTGATTGCAATATTAAGCTTGTGTCTACATTGTATAGTATTCATTTTGTGCCTGTTTCATCTGTACATTGAAATGTTTCTCTTTTTTTCATTGTTTAAATAAGAGGAAAAAACCCTAAAATATAGAAGCAAACACAATACTCAAGAAATGCAACCTGCTGAACTCAGTTCCCTCATAAAGAATTGAGGGGCAGATTTTTCATGGCTCATGGAAATCCTAATATGGCTATTTAGAAGAAACCATTTCCATTTCAAAGCCATTGACTTGTTTGGATAACGAGATCACTGGGCAAAAGATGCTGCCTGGAAGAAGTCTAGTCCTTTGAGAAGTAATATTATCTTTAAACAGTCTGGCAAGTAATAAATTAGGTTCTATCAGTCTTACTGCCAAAGATTTTTGTATAGAGTTCCTTTAGCAATACCAAATAAATACACTGGTAACATATCTTAAAAACAGAGGAATGAAAGTAACTTATAATAGGATTTCAGTGAAATCAATAGAACAGAATATGAGCAGGAAGGCTTGGTGTTACAGTGAGAAGTCCCACAGCAGCACTCTGCTACTAAATCTGGATGGAGACAGGAGATGATCCAGACATTTCTATACACAAATGAGGGTGCACAGAGGAATCATCTGAAAGAGTTAGTTCCTGACATGGATTTTAGGTATGGTGGGATTATGCTCTTATAAGGGCAAAGCTCAGGATTTTCATTTCTTGTGCAACTCAGTCTCTGAAAGGCTTGTGAAAACACAGATGGAAATTTTAGTGTTACAGTTCAGTCTTTATCTGTAATTAATCCAGCAGACATTTTGAGAAAATGGGCTACACAAAAGGTATAAAAATTATAAAATCTAAACAAAGCCATAAACAAACAGGAAAGAATGTGTGTGACTTACAAATATGCCTTTGTATTTCATTCTTACAGCTAAAGATTTTGGTCTCGTATGTCTTTGCAAAGGTCCAGATGTTGACTCAGTATATTACTGCATTAACAAATACGGATGTTTGCAATGAGACAAAACACGATGATGTAGAATGACACCTAGAGAGACAGATCTGTGTCCTGGACATTTCAGCAGCCTCACCATGCTGTCACAGAAGGGATGTGGGAAGAGTTCTGCCACGTTGTTGGGAACAGAATGTTTCTCTTACAAGCTCACTATTCATCATTTGTTCTGGTCTGGGCTGTGACACAAGGTAGGTGACCACACAGGAGCACAGTGTAGCTGCAGGAGAATGTTTAAGTCAATAAAAAGTGTGTTTTTGTAAAAGAAACTGACCTGCAAGCCTTTTTGGCTGTATTGAGTTGAAAGTCTCTCTCTGTAGCATAGGAGCAGGGCTGTTAGAAATGCTCCAGACTGAGCTAACTCCAGGCCTGATGAGGCCAGTGGCAAAGAGATTTAAGTTGGAAGAGAATTAAAGAGAGCTGTGACTACTTCTGCTAATCTCATCCCAAGTACTTCTGTGCATTTCTCTGTCGATGGGAACAGACACAGAGCAGGCTTCTGCTTCTCAGTGTTCAAGCACAACTGAGTTCAAGAGCATGCAAGGATGTCCAGGGCTGGGATGACATCAAGAGCGGAAACAAAAGGCAATGGTGAGTCAAAACAACCAGGGACTGCTGAAGCTCTAAGTCAAAAACATACCCCTCGCCACAAGCCATCACCTCTCTCCCCCAGCCCCATGAGCAGAAAAGCCACCCACCTTGCTTTGCCAGGCTCTCACACCCCAGGCAAATACTCAGCCCCCTACACGTCTCTTTTTGCTGCCATCTGGGAAGCATTCACCTTCAAAAGTACAGATCTTTACATCCCTGAATACTTCAGTGAAAAACTGATATTTAGGAGAAGGGCACAGAGACATCCAAGAGCTTTCTGACTTTAGCCTGACAAACAAGAATGCCATTTGTCAAGATAAATACAGTTTTGCTGAGATTAAGCAACTATGGCTCATGTGTGAATTTATACCAGTAGCTGCTGACATGGGATAGTATTTTAAAGGCAATATAACCTTTGTCTTAATGCTATTTTGCAGTAGAAAAAAAATGAGGTGTTTTGAATAGTGGTGATCAGTAAGGATTCCAACACTGATATCCCAGATCACCCAACCTCAAGGGGTTTTTTGTTGGGCTTTGTTCAGGGTTTTTTTTTTTTTATACTTTCAACATTACTTTTCTCCCAAGCTGTCTCCCAAACACATGGCCTACTTTAATGTAGTTTTTTCTAAACCTACAGACCTCAGCAACACAAAGTCACATCAAAATGGTCTGAGGGGGTGAGCAGTGGCCCATCCCTCCACCATCCTTCTGTTGGAGATGCTTGTGCCACTTCTTACACCAGCTGTCCTTACTGCTTGGAGAAACAAGTATCAGAGTGGAAAGGAAAATCCTTTGGAAGAGTAGAAAGATGCAGGAGAAATCTTACCCGCTGCCTTGTACTCCTATAGCAAATGTCATAAATGCTCCTGTGATGCAGAGGCAAACCAGACTAACTGAGTGTTCTGGTTCTCTCCATGCCATTTGAACCTAGTTTAACTGAACAAGAGGATAAAGCTTTTGGAAAGATTTTCCCTTGACATTTATATTGGGTTAAAATGTGGAGTATAGATTTGCTTTGGTGTTTGAGTCTTTTTTGCTAAAGAACATGTGGTTCTTTCTCACATGCTCATTATATCACCCCCTGATAGATATCAGCTTGCTACAGCGCTACTTTTTCACCAACACCAAACCTTTCACATGACACTACCAAACAAATGGTCTCCTATTGGTTTTTTGGCAGTTTATTAATGATAGTTATATTTTCTGCACTTTATGGGTTATTGACTCCTTTGTTTTCCACAAAGACAGGAAACATACATGAAAAAAATCAATGAAGTGTGAAAAGCATTATCTACACTCCACACAGAAAAAGAAGCCTATAAAAAAGGCCCGGAGCAGGAAGCAACAGAGGGCAAGATATTCCTCTGTGGAAAAAAAAAAGTAAAATAATACTGTCACTAAGTTAAAAATAAACTACAGAATATCAGATCTTAGAAAACATAACATATTTTCCTGAAGAACAGAAATCTAAGACAGCAAAGGGAATTCTTTTTTTTTACTGTTCCACTTTTATCCTAGAGATCTGAGGAAGTCAAATGAAAATTTCCTGGCATCCTGGGGCAATAAAATAATCTCAGTCTCCTTGTGAAACCACATTAGTGTGGAGATCGAACAGAAGTTCTTTGAGAACTGTAAGTGCTATGTAAGCATCATTTTTCCCAGGAAACTAAGGCTTTGTTTATTTACACTGAGCTATGCCACTAATGTAATAAGAAATAAACTGCTAGGACAGCCACAGACCTGAACACCTATCACATAGGAACACACCCGTGCCCAGATCTGTTGACTGTTCCTGTGGAAAGCATCAGGACTTCTGAGGACAGTGACTTGACCCATCACAGAGCCTTCTCTGCATCCAGCACCCACTTGCTGAGGAATCAGGGGGGTTTTCAGCCAGCCCAGCACACTCCACTGAATCAGGGCCTCCAGGCTTGCCACCAGCAGCTTTTTTGCTGCTCAGAAATAAGCCAAAGTAGGCCCAAGCAAGAAAGCAGTCTGGTGTAGATCTGTCTCATCTCCATTGATGATACTATTAACTTCAGGTGATTGTTTGTTTATGAGAACTGGCTGCAGATACTGGCACGATTCTGCAGGCAGAGCTTCTGCTAAACGTGGCTTCTGATTTAGGGCTTTGATTCCTCTGATAGAATGTCCAGGGTTAGAAGAGACCTCAAACATCTTTTAATTCCAACCTCTCTGCCAGGGGCAGGGACACCTTTTGCTAAATAAGATTCCTCAGAGTTCCATCCAACCTGGCCTTGAACCCTTTCAGGGATAAAACATCCATAGCTTCTCTGGGCAACTGTTCCAGGGCCTCAAAAACCCTGGCAGCTCCTCTTCTTTTCTTTCCTCCAGCCATCAGGGAATGCGCTACCTCAAAATGGAAGTCATTGTGTTGGTGGAGAGAGAGTTAAGACTTCTTGGGTTTCAACTCCTTTATTTTTAAACTGAGTTGTGGCAAGAGCACTTCAAAATTTCTCATGTTTTTCAGACTTGAGACAGTTTTTCCTGACTCCTTGTGGAGCAGCCATCACAGACATCAGAGCTGCAAGGGCAACTGGAGCCTACAGCTCCCACAGACATTGCTGGCTAATGCAGGTGAGGTGCCTTTTAAATATATTTCAAATAGTAACACTAGATTTGCACATGAGAAAAGAAAGCCACAAAAATGGTTCTCTAACCAATATACTCGCAGCTACTGAAACACAAGGAAATACGTGCAAATACATTCTAAAGAAAAAAAAATTGTTCTGTGTCATTCAAGCGTGTTCTAATTTGTCATGAAAACTTATATCCAGGCTTATATATCCTTATATAAGTTAAGAATGAATAAACACTGTGTAACAACCCTCACTCATCTCAGCAATACACATAACATCAAAAGTGTGCAAAACAGCATGCAATGCTGACTGAAGGCACTGCACAAAGGAGTCCTGCATGTAAAACAACCACCAGCCTTAAGAACTTTGTGTCTCACAACTGTTCCAGCCATCATGTCTCCCAAATTTTTTCATTTTTCTTACGTGCTTCATTTTTCTTGTATACTTTCTTCCACAGTAATAACAACTGAGGACACTGACCAGTTTGGAAGGCAGCAGGTGGTATATGAGAAGACTTGAAAAGAAATCTGACTGCATTTATACAATCCTAAGAGAAACAGCATCAAGGAATCCTTAAGAGACACTCTGCTCACAGGAAAGCAGAATTTAATAAAACAGAGAAGTCAGACTCCTCTCTCTGGTGCAATAGCCTACTCCAGAGAGGTTACTGTGCTCTTTTGACGTCTTCAACATTTATTCCCATAAGGGGATGGCACAAAATGTTTCTGCAATTTTACTTCTGATCAAAGGCTGCACAGCTGCAATATTCAGTCCTGTTTTGTGAAGGTCCCCTGCTCCTGCTGATTCCTTTCCTTCTCTGCTATTTCTTCCCATTCCCTGTCTTTCAGGGAAAGCAGCCAGCACTCATGCCAAATTCAGCAGCAGAACCGTGCCTGGCCATTTCCTCCTTGCATTTGCCCACCTTTCTTCTGCTGACACCTCTTTCCCTCACCAGCTTGAGCAGAGGACATCTGGTTCACTCAACATTCCATCCTTTTATTATCTCAGAAATAATACTGTCTTCCCTCAGCTGATCCTGGATTTGATAGAAGCAAGTTGTCTTTTCTAATTCTTGAATAAAGACTTTTTTATTTCACAATGAGTTTTTTGAGCCCTCTACCAATTAGACTTGATGGCAAATGATGATCTACTCATGTGTATAAAAAAAATTCTTTCACTTACTATAGACATCAAGACTGACACAGAAACTATTAAAGACCATTTGCGAGACTTATTGACTTGTTATACCACTAGAGAAATTTTAAATTATTTAAAATATCATTTTTTGCTTGCTCAATTGTATAACTTTTCAACTTCTGTGTGGTTGTGTTCAACCCAGTGAGTGATTAGCTTGCAAATGTAGTTAACATCATTTTGGTCCCAGGGACCTTAGGTACCAGAGCATCAGACCAAGAAGGGGACTGCAAAGCCCAGCTCTGGGAGACGATTTCAGAGAGCAAAGACAGGAAAAAGGGTTTAATAAACATGAAAAGCTGCAGACACCCACAATGTGCTGAGGGCCCTGAAACAGGCTGTGCCTGAAATCTTCTCTATATCTTGTCTCAGCATGCCTAAGATTCAAGGTTCAAAAGTTTTGACTAGATTTAGGAATGTAGGTCAGTCCTGTAATGGTCTTTTTGACCTGTACTCCAAATAGCACTGATCTTGCTCCACATGCCCTGGGGTAAGGGCACTCTCCCAGGAGGGAAAGGCTGGGGCTCAGGTCCTTCCTCTGCCAGACAAATTCAAATGCAACCCTCTTGCTTTCCAGAAACTATGCAATTATAGCAGCTCAAAAAGAGCTCATTAGTTCTCAGCGCCAGGCTAGCTGCCCTGAGGTCAAGCACAGCTTACCCAGTGCGTTTTGCTGAAGGGGGATGAGTTTTAACACTTGTTAAATGCCCTGCTAAACTGAGTTCATAAAGGAGAGAGACCAACAACCACCTCATGGCTCTGTAAGAACCATTATCTGAGGTGTCAGGACTGTGTGAGTGTAGAGCCAAAATGCATTTCTATGGTAAGAAGAAGAAAGAGTCAAAGTAATTATGAAACATAATATACCAATAATATTTGGATAAGTTCAATCTAAAATACTGCTCTATCCTTACGTTAGACTGATTGGAGACTGTGATTCCAGCCATGAAGAGAGGGCTTATTTCAGTGAACATTTAGCCAAAATCAGAAACCTCCCTGAGAAAAAGGGTGCAGGCCAGGAGTCAGGGGGAAGTTGTGGGCTGGCTAAAGCCCTATCACACTAATAAGGCAAAATATGTTTTTCTTTCGTTTCAGTTTAACTTCAGAGTTACAGCAGTTTACTGTTCTGCGGTACAATATTTTTCCCCTTAGTCTCACAGTCAGATTAATTTCTGAACAGCAGTGCAATGAAACTTTTGATTTAAGAGATTTGCTGAGGAAATCTAGATTGAAACTCAAGGTTTAGCCAGTACATAAATCAAAGGTGGGATCACTTCAAAGATTCCTTCATCTACTTGGCACAGACTTGGTTCATTTAAAACCTCCTTTCTCATAATTGTGCCCTTATTAAGATTTGAACATTTATAAAATGAGGAATGAGGTCTTACAGAGTTTTCTGTAATCACTTCCCCTGAAAATAAAAGTCTACAGAGAAGCAGTGAACGTGGGAGAGAACAGGTCATCTCCTGGCTATCATGGCTACTGATTTTATGGGGTCCTGTCGTAGAAGTAAAGCTCTGCAGTAAAGTTGCTTCCTGGCTCTGCCATAGATTTCCTGTGTGAGACCAATTCAGTTAATCTCTTAGGGCAAAAGTCATCCCATCACAATTCAGAAACTCAGCTGAATTGCTGAGATTAGGAGCTCATTTACCCTATGGTGTCTTTTCCACTTAAGCAAATGTAGCAAACCCTACCTGGTTTAGTCATCAATAGAGGAAAATATTAAATTATGTACTTTAAAGCGCCCTTAGTTTTTAACATTTATAACTATGACTTTTAAGCATTTACACTGCCCATTTCTAAACCAGGAATGTTCCTTTCTTCCCACCCTTCACCTTTCTTTTCAATTTAATCTTTAACCCTTCAGAGAAACCCATCTGTACTGAGTTTTTTTAATTTTCAGTGTCCCCTCCACACAGGGCTCGAGATAGCTACACAAACTAAACTGAAAGCCCCTTGAAGCAGTTTCCAACTTCTGTAAGGAAGGAGACTGTAGAAGAAAAGTGTCAGGTATGACAAGTATCTTGCGGTTATGCCTGAGTGCTTGCACGTACTTAATTAGAAGAACTAGAGAGTGTCAAAGGCCAAAGACCTTAAATAACATTCATGAGTTTCCTCAGCCTGGTGAGAGCCTTTCCATCCCTGTAGGTGGTAACTAGCATGTCTGTGGGCAGCAGCAGGGCTGTGCTGCTGCTTGACTTCATGTGGCTTCTCCAGCCTGGCTCAGCATCCTCAGTCAGGCACTCCAGGCAGCTGTGGCATCTGGCCTGGGGGAAAGAAGGCAACAAGGGCAAGAAAGAGCAGAAAACAGTGTTCCAAAGAGAACAGGTAAAACAAGGGAAAAGAGGTTACTTGACAATTAACCAGAGCAAACATTTGCAATGAATTTCATGTAGAGATGCCAGCATGCCATCTTCGGAACTGGTCAATATAAAGATCCATAATTAATATTTAGGCAGATTGAAATATATGAAGATGTAAATAAACCTTGACACTAACTGACAGTCACAAAAATAATTTTCCGTGATTTGACCAAGCCTTTAGTTTGAACTGGTAGAATAGTGCAGGATCAGCAGCTGGGAATTCATGACTGGAAACAGATGCAACCTGGGATTTGCTGACTGGGGGATGGTCCTCACTAAAGCCAGAATTCTGCTTATAGAGTTCAGATAATTTCAGTTCAACAAGTATTTGTCTAACTCAAGGGAAATTTTTAGTGAATCACCAGAAGAGCTTAACAATTTCCAAGGGTACTAAAAAAAAAAAAAAAAAAGGGGGGGGGAAGCTACAAAAATGATGACATTACATACATAAACAATATGTGGAGAAAAGGGTCTTTAAATAAATGGATTTTGATAAATATTTGACTGAATGAAGTGCTATAAACTGTATGAAAGTTGTATAAATAAGTTGAGATGAAAGTTCTTTGCAATGCAATGAATCATTTAAAAAAAGGTTTTGATATACAGAAGCAATGTATGCTCACATCATTAATTTTTCATACCTAACACTAACAAAGAACACACCATTGCAAATACAGTGAGATCTATCTAAGGGCTCTGGAATTTAAAGTTTTGACATAGTCTTTCTATCCATTCATTCCTAGTTGGGTTCAACATTACAGGGCTGTAACAGTTTACTGTGCTGCTATTTCTTGTCAAGTCATGCTTTGGGTGGCTGCTGTGATTTACTGATTCCTACAGATTTTACGCTCCTCATCATCTCTAGCTCACAGGACATCATTGACCTGACTGCAAGCAACAGGGTGGTGGGGAAACCCTCCAGATCCTGTTACAGACTTGCTATAGCTGATTCCTATAAACTGGAAGATGAGAACAGCCTTAGCCCCTTCACAGATGATGGATGCAGATTAGCAGATCTAAACAATTAGTTAGGGTGAGGGAATGAGCCCTTAGACAATTAGAGCAGTTAAGCATCCTGCTGACAGCTGTGGTGACAGCAGACAGTAAAACTACCCTTGATGAAATGAGAAAACTCTCTGCCTTTTTGATTTACAGGCAAGTTTACTTATAGGCTTTAAGGTGTTTAACTACAGTGGTCACAAACCAGACACTAATATCCTTCCATGTGCAGCCAACAATGTGGGACTGTGAGCGTGAGCTGACATCGCTCAGCTCCAACACTGTCTATCAGCTGGGGTTGTTTGAAAGGAGGCAAACCTGTCAGGCAAAAGGAGGCAAACTGATTCCCTTAGTTGTTACCAGTGCAAGGAAAAAGAAGAGATTTAATGCTTTAAGGTATGTGAGGATCAGAGATGTTTTGGGCTCCCTCTCATTCATATTTTTGTACTAAAACTTGCCACTTGTGAGCTTTTGTTTCAAGTCGCATGACAGCTGTTTGGTGAATGTGAGTTTTGTATCCATTAAGAACAAATGATCCGTTGTTTTTAACCCTTTGATTAGGGGAGTTTGTATATCCAGGTGTGCACCGTTCCCCTTCCACTCCCATTGTGCTACCATTACCCAGGAGAGACATTTTAAATATTTGTGGTCAGTTCCATGGAATTTGTTTTAAATACCAACAAAAAATAATATGTACGAATTCTAATGGCTTTTGTGTATGGATTTTGTCTCAGAGTTGTTTTCTGGAACTGGGGGAGGGAGGGGATGTTTTAAATGACCGTGCCAAGCTGAGAGGCAGATGTGAGTTTTCTTTGATCCAGGAGAGGATGCGTTGTTGAATGCCTCAGAGTCTTCAGACAACACTTGTCCATGAGATCAAGGAGAAAAATGTATGTCACGATACATTTTTTCTCACTTAGATGTTAGAATTACCGGGTACTAAAAACTATATTTAAAGGCACCACATTGCTTCACAAACCTGGAAAAACAGGTAATCACTACCCATTGTTTAGGTGTGATAACAGCACATTGGTGTTAAAAGAATCAATGTATATTCTTACATCCGGTGGGTGGAGAAATAGATGGTATATCTTTTAACTCAATTAATACACTAAATATTGTCCTAATGGGTCAGTACAGCAGAGTATCATTCATTTCAGCAACACTAGCTAGCAACAACAGGACTTTTCAATTAGAGACGTGCAATATTCACCTGGTTTCAGGTTTTATTGTAAATGAGAGCCTCAGCTGATGTTTTTCAATGTTCATTGAGACATGAAGCAGAGCTCCATTTTGTGCATGTCATGCCTGGTTGATGGTTTCAAGTGAACCTTTAATTGTATTTCACTTTGACTTCATTTACCTGTGACACTATTAAAGGAAGTGCTCTAGGTGCACTAGGTCTACACTAGATGAACCTGGTCCCCTTCCATTAACATCACGAGGATATCCTTGGGAAGTTCTGCAGGAGTTCTTGCTCCATTGAATTAATTGTTGGTAAACCAATATTTTTTTAAATGCCTCAAGCTTTATTTTCAGTAGTTCTTCCCCAGCTAAGATTCTCAGCATTCAGATCAGAAATAGACTCTATTTATCTTTTTATTGGCAAGGTTTTTTTCTTAGGCAAGCCACCTGGATAATAGGTATGTTTGCATGGGGATAATCCCATCTACACAAAGTGGCATGCTTTTATTTTTACCTGAAAGATGCAAATAAGATTCATTACATTATTCTTTACCAAACAACTGTGGACATAAGTGAAGATGTACGAAAAATTGTTTTCACTTTTACATGGAAATAACTGAGAATGGTTAAGAACTTCTAAGTGAGACACTATCAACAAAACAATATTGTTATGACATGCAGAAGGTAATAAATAATTAGGTTAATTGTTCATTCACATGATGTTGTGGTACTTATTAATGAGCTAACGTTGAAGAGTACAATATTCATCTGAACAAAGTAGGTCTGAAAATATTTCAGAGTATCCAGTGCAACATACCAACTTCTGAAATTTGGAATCTTTCTCCAGCTAAAACAATGCAGTGCTTGGCTTGCTCTTTTTCCTATTTCTGTGTCTGCAAGGGGTAAAGTTGGTAATTAAGCACTTACTGATGGCACTTTTCAGGGTTCATCTCTTTCCATTATGGTCTCTGCAGGCAGGTAAGCTCTTCCACTCAGGAGGACAGTTGCTCACAGCATGGAAAGGGCTGTCACCTGCAAGGAATACTGCAAAGGCAAGTCAAGAAATGAGCTTTTTTGCCCAGTCGATTAATAATCAGATGAGGAGACAACTCACCTCCTTTTCATCTCAAAAGTGAGGATTAATTCCAGATTTGGATTTCAGATGAGAGTTTTAATTTAGTCCAGGAAACAAAGGAGAAAACAGATGTCCCCACATAAAATCAGTATTTTTATTACAGTATAAAGTGTAAGTACATGCACCCCATAACTACCTAGGAGCATCACAATAATAATTAACCAATAAAGGTTTTCATTTAAGAAGCCTGAATTGCTTTAAAAAAATAACTTTACCAAGTATTTTAGAAGACAGAACTAAGAGACCTTGACTTTATCATCATTAAGAAAGGTGGGGATAAAATGTAGGTCTCCTGATCTGTATAATACCCTATTCTCTACTGCACATGAAAGTTCTGACAGAGATGAAAAACTGCCAGCTATTCTGAACAGCAGATGACCCTATGTATGACACACAGGGATATAGAGCAAAGGGTGTCACAGGAAAAGTAAGCAACCAACATCATCTAAGCTACTTTTTGAGTTGGGTTTTAGGGGAGTTGGGTTTGTTCTATTTGTTTCCAAAGAAAAAAGATATGATCTAATACAAACAGGTCTCACTTTGCCTGCAGCCACATGTGCCAGGTAGAACAGATTAAGGAGGAACTGGTGAGGCCCTGGCATGGTCCCCTCAGGGAAATTTTGATCAGGCATCTATCTGGAGAGTAAGGGAGGAAGCAGATCAGTGCAGGACAGCTTGAGTCCAACCCTGCTCATCTGTTTTTGCTGTTGTTATTCAGCCTGGAAGGAAAGTCATTCCATTTGGTGCCTTGAAGTCAGCTGGCACAAAGGTTTCTTGAATAGTATCGCAAGATGCTGTGCAAGAAGATGGACAGTACCTGAAATACACCTCTTCCACGGAGTGCTATAGGTCTGGGTGCTGGAACTAACAGCAGATTTGCTGGTTCATAATGTTCACTGCTAGTATTGTTTTTGCTTGTGCCTTGCCATGGATGTTTTGCTTCTAAATGCATCTCTCCTTCTGTCTGAATACCTCAGTGGATACCGAGTGGATACCTTAATTCCCATCTGATGGCTCCAGAGCACTCTTTCCCTGCCTAACCACCAAGGGCAGAGGAGATATCTTCCTTCCCACCTTTTTTCATTGTTACCCATTTTATTCTGAGACCCTGTAGGCTGCTGGGAGGAGAACAGGACCAGGTTGCCTTCTGCCGAGGTTCTGCCCAGTCTTAAACGAAGCCCAAACGCAATTGTTTTCTTTTTTCTCATATGTCATCATTGCGATTCTGGACTCCACTCTTGTGGAAAGCTCTTCGCTTTATTGTCCTTTTTAATTATGAAATCCTTTCCTCAGTAATTCACTGTGACTCGGTAACTGACTCCACATGGCTAC